>JAHWXV010880983.1:0-13047 GCA_024586415.1 Phrixothrix hirtus
ATGTTATACCGGGTGGTCAGTATTGAGATCAGCCCTCAGTTATTTTATTCAATGCACCGCACGCTTTCAATTTTTCAAATAACAGAATTAGTAATTCAGTGTCAGTTCTGCGATTTTCATATACAGAGTGATATTAAGTAAAAAAGCACCGTTAGAATAAGAACGTTCCTTTCAGTTTTGAATTCCGTTACTGCAGTACCGTTAGCGTCTGTTTTCCGTTTTAAAAGGTAAGATCAATTTATATCGTGACATACAGGGTGTTCTTCGAACATTATCTGTCTTCAGTGGTCTTGAAAACAATGGCGCCCATATTTTACCGATTTTAGACTTATTTTCCCGACGGTGTTTAGCTTCGCAGTACAGAAGGACCACGCCTCGCTCCACTGTAGCTTTGGCGGCCGTTGTTAAACACTGGTGATTCTGCCACATGCGTTATTTCGATTTCGTCTTGTGACAATTTATATACATTTACTAATTGAAAGATTAGTGGCTAATGCTTACACCAAGTTTCTGTTACAGTAAAACGTTGTAGCTTACTTATTCAATAAACCTTATAGGTTATTATATACAGAAATGATCAGAAAAGCAGATTATGATATTTAAATTTACCTTCTACCCTACTGGGTAGCGGGTGTAATTTATTCCATTACTGACGCGCAATGGGGCTTACGCGTAACGGTTTTAGAAAAAATAGCGACAAACAGGCAATAGTTTATCGTTGTTAACAGTATTTGTGTGCAAGGAGTTTACCAAATACCTTCTCAACGCGGATGTGTGTTTTGACAATACTGATGCTTGCGCCTTTGACTCCCTAGTTAATATTGGATCAGTGCATGTATGTATGTATTATATTTTCCGGCAAGCCAACTCGGTATAATTCTATAATAGGAATCTGCACCTGTCTGGTCTGATAAACCATCAAGCAATTCAAAGTTCATATACCATTTTGCAAAAAGAAATCTAAATCTATGTGTGGTATATTAAAATTAAGCAAAAATCGGTAAGTGAAACCTGAATTTACTTGAATTTACAAGGGTCTGTTTGTTGACAATTCAGTGTGCAATTATACAATAACACAATTGTTTATTTATCTCATAAGAACCAGATAAAACCATGAAATGCAAGCTTTTGTACAATGCTGGTTGATCCTGATGGGAAACGCGGGGCTTAAATACATTGGGATACTGTCGGCTTGTCGATTTTCGTCCTTATTCTAATGGCAGTAACGGAATTATTGAACATGTTTAAATAATAGAGATACATTTTTGTGAATTAAATCGCTGGATGTGCCCTAACTAATCTTAAGTTTTGCCGTTGAAATAATATTTTTAAATTTAACGGTTTATGAGTTGTTTAAATACGAGGATGCTTTGAAAACTTCGCGAAATGAAGCTGAGATGGCAGCATTAGTTCGAATAAAATATACGCACAAATATTAAATGTGATATTGTTCTGTTCAGTAGTAACCATTTAGCCCCGCTTTGAATAAAGCTAGATGTGCAAGTGTTGTAAAATGGATAAAACTGAAACTGGCGCTGCTATCAAATATTTTGTAAAAAAAAGGTTAGAAGGTATCAGAAATTCATAAATATATGCAGGATACTTTAGAAGACTCTGCTCCATCATTTACGACTGTGCATAAATGGGCGACGGAATTTAAATACGGCCGTGAGAGCGTAGAAGGTGACCCGCTCAGTAGACGACCAAAAATTACCACAACGCCGCCAATCATCGAGAAAGTTCACAACAAGGTCATACAGGATCATTGATAAAGGTCTCCGAACTTGCTAAGGATATAAACATCTCAGATGAAAGAATATTTTATATTCTGACTGTGGAATTAGGGATGAGAAGACTTTCCGCAGACTAGGTGGCGCGCATATTAACAATAGACCAAAACATTCAGAGAATGATGATTTATCAAGGGAGTCTAGACCGTTTTACCTCAACTAAAGCCGATTTCGTCCGACAATTTGTCACAACAGATAAAACTTGGGTACACTATTATACCCCTGAGACTAAGCAACAGTCAAATCAAAAGAAATGGAAATATAGGGGTTTTACACCACCATAGAAGGAAATGTCCGTGAAATAAGGTGGAAAAGTTATGACATTAGTCTTTTGGGATGCCAAGGGAATATAACTGATTAACTGTCTTCCCAAAGGCCAAACAATAAACGATGAATATTAAGCTAAACTTCTAGACCAATTGGATAAAAGAAATTCATGAAAAGACCTGGCTTACCTAAAAATACGATATTTTTTCATCAGAACAGTGCGCGTTCGCATACAAGTCAGGTAGGAAAAATTGAATGAACCGAAGTACGATCTGTTGCAACATCCATCTTATTCGCCCGATTTAGTGCCGTCTGACTTCCATCTATTCCCATTACTAAAAATTTTCCTCGGTGGACAAAAATTTTCCACGGACGAATAAGTAAAAGCAGTTTTCGACGATTACTTTCGAGGGCATAAATGGCATATTGACTTTGTAATATCATTTGATAAAGTGCATTCAACTTAAAGGAGATTATGTAGAAAACTAAGACATATTTCAAAAACAAATTTTCTCATTTTTCATTTCATTTATCAAAGTTTTCAAAGCACCCTCGTAAAATAAAAGTGAATTTTGTAAAATTAAATTGCCTAAGTATACATGAATTTTTACACCAGTACTATTAACTTACCTACTATTTACAATTGATTTATAACATTTAACCAGGCGATGATGTGGTGGGGTGAAAATCACCCAGTGAAAATTTTATGAATAGACTATCCCGAACTGCATAACAGTATAAGCACCCCGTTCTCAGTGGCTGTAAATCAAGGCACGTGCAAGTCGACACCAATTGCGTTTTAGTTGTTGAAGTAGTTAGTTGCCGGTTACTGCAGACGAAAGTTTGACATGGGTGATTTTAACCCTACAACATTATTTACATTAAAGTTTTTGAAACGGTGGTGATTATCAACCTACCACATAATCAAATTAATTGGGAATTATCCTAGGCATTTAGTTAATTTTTCTAATTCTGTTAGTTGTTTTAACATTACCTAATCATCCGCAGAAAGATGAGTTACGAAGAGTAGCAAAATAAACTTTGTGCTTTATGGAGATAATGTAGAAAGTGAGAACGAAGATATAGGACAAATCAAGTGCCTCGGAGATGAGGATTATTTAGAAGAAATTCTTGAAGTTACAGACTTTGAGCAAGAAGAGATTATTGAAAGCGATACATCTAACGGCGGTGAAGTTCAAACATATTACATTGGTAGAGATAAAAAGACTAAGTGGAGGAAAAATTGTCCCAAAACAAATGTCCGCACAAGAGCAGAAAATTTAATTAGGACCCATTTACCAGGCGTAAAGCTAAATGCAGAAAAACTCAAAACACTTAAAGAATGATTACGTATTCTTATTGACAAATACATGGTGACAAGTATCGTTATTTCCAATTTATTCCGCTAAGTTTGGATTCCAAGAAGACACAACTGTTTTTTCCTATGCATCAAAAAGGAGAAGGTAGTATTGCTTGCATCAACGCTGCACCACGATGACAAAATTAAAGAAGACTCTGAAAATTCCAAAAAACCAGAAATTATACAGTCCTACAACTTGACTAAATGTAGCGTAGATGCAGTGCACGAGTTATGTGGCAGCTACCACATCTCATGCAACAGCAGCAGATTTCCACTTACAATTTTCTTTTCAATAATGAGTATTGCTGCCATAAACGCGAGGATTGTTTATTACAATAATACAGATCATGCAACAAAAAGGCGTATCTTCTTACAGGACCTTGGACTACAGCTGATACAATCTTGTATCTGGAAAGAGCAACTAAACATTGCTGACAGACCTCAGGCAAGCGATTCAAAATTCAACTTTGACACCAAATATTGAAAGAGTACAGCCGCCAGAAAAACAGAAGAGAATTGGGAAATGTGGAATGTGCTCAAAATCAAATACAGAAATTGTCAGAAGACATGTACTAAATGTGGAACCTTTTTATGTTTATAGTATGCCATAAATATATGCGAAAGGTGTTTAGGTTAGGGCACTGAAAAAATGTTTATTTTTCAACATATTATTTTGTTTCGTTGCATTCGTTAATGTTTTAATATTTAGGAAATAAGTGTTTCTTATATTGATTACATTTTGTACTAGTGCACATTTTTCGTCCAAAAATATGGCCTTTATATCCTTTTTAACTGTTACGCGCTACTTCAATTGAATAAAGGCGTAATATTTAACGTAGGGCTTAAGTTTGCAATAATTAACAGTAATAATCCATTAAATTCCATAAAATAATTTATACTTTAAAAATATAAATAAAAAATAATGAGGTTATTTTCACCCCACCTCACTCAACATGTTAGGATTTTTCATCGTACAATCGCCGGGTTAAACTTTCCTTAAATAAACTTTATGCCTTATTAGTTGATAATTGTTGGTTTATGAAATTGGTATTAACTTCCCAGAAGTCGCAAATGTAAGGTGTAACGGCTCGCCATCAGCAGATTTCTTCAAATAGCGATTACATATATTCAGGTGTTGTCGTTACTTAGAATTTTTTCTTATCTATTTCAACGCATAAGCCTTACTTCCTGGAAAAATACATTATTGCAATAGTTATTGCATTAATGAATATTATTTTTTATACAATTTTTAACTGATGGAATATTTCCCGGTTAAAGTATACATAGTCATTAATTGATTTAATCTTAATAACCGATTTATTTATCTTATTCGATATTACAAGCGGACGTCTTCATAACAATTTATATTGCAAATATTTACATATTAATAAAGTAGATATTTATATGGTTACCCTAGTTATTTTAATATAAGCGAAATTAATTTTAACGAAAAGTGAATTATTTTAGTGAAATTTCTTTTTAGCGGGATTAAAAGCCATGACTTGCACTATTGTGGAATAAAAACGACCAAGAATAACATCTTACCATCTTTATTTATATCATATTTAGTTGTTGAAAAGTAGTCTAACGTTTCGAACTATTTATAGTTAATTTTCTGAGATCATTCATTCACTAATAGTAAGATTTATAATGAAAATTTTTTTGCCGTACTTTTCCCTTAACTAAGCAATTGTATGGGCATTAGTAATATTTACATTAAAAAGTAAAAGAACCTTTTGGTAAATTATATATTTTGATAAATTATGTATTTTTTTACCAAAGTTTTGATGAAAAAGAGGTTTTTTTACTTTTTAATGTAAGTACTACTAATATCCCTACAATTGTTTAGTTAAGGTAAAAGTAAGGAAAAGAGAATTTTCATTATAGATCTTACTATTAATAAATAAATGATCTAAGAAGATGAACTATAAATAGTTCGAAACGTTAGACTGATTTTCAACAACTAAATATGATATAAATAAAGATGGCAAGATGTTATTCTTAATCGTTTTTATTCCACAATAGTGCAACTCATGGCTTTTAATCCCGATAAAAAGAAATTTCATTAGAATAATTATACATAGCCAAAAGAAAATCAAAGAAATTCAGAACTGAATCAAATTAAATGATCGCACTTTAATTAGTTAATTTACCCCAAAGCATGTAAATTCGTCAAATAAAGGAATTAATTTTCATCAATTGCGGGTCCCGTTATAAATTTTTTATTTTACATTTGAAGTGTTTTCTAAGCCAACGAGAATTTTGAAAATCAGGTATTCGCCAATGAATACACTTTTTTTAAGTCCTTTTTATAAATTGTAACTTTATATGCATCTCTTGCTAAGCAGTTGTCCTATGCAAACGTTCTTCATATATGCGCTCACTTTCGCCAATCTACTGAGCTCAAGATAAATTAATATATTTACTTATAACTGTGCGCTTAATGCTACGAAAGGCATCTAAATATATATATATATAACCTTGTTAGCTTATACTAAAGTGGAAGTAATAACGTCCATTCCATCGTTTCATATACGCAACGAAGAGTTCAATGCAAAAGTTGCTAGGGAAAGGTCGTGTTCGTTCGAATCTATTTTACCGGATATTTAGTATGGAGTTTCGGTTTAACATTTGATTGTGGATTAGAGGATTAGTAACTACTAATCCATATTCCATGGAAATAACTGTTAGCTGCATTAAGGGGAATCATTTAGTTCGTCCATATCTTCCCTCTTACCTCGTATCTGTTGCTAAATTGATTTTCAAGCAACTTGCACCTGAGAATTTGGTCGGTCGTTTCCGCTACAAAAATTTAAAGTGTAACAACCCAATGATTATTTCCGTTTACCGTAAAATCTTTATTACTAGGACAACAGACGTTTTATTATATAACTCTACCAGTGAGTACTCCTTTAGGCGGTCGATGTATCTTGATCATAAACAGGAAATGTAACATTCAAACTGAAAGTTGAATATAACCGAGGGTTAATAATGGAAGATAATTAATACGATCTATTAGATCAAATATAGTAGCAATTAGCAATCGTAAGTTGATCATATAAAATTTAGCAGTCAATATTAATATCCAAACATTTTCCTATTAAGAATTTTTCATGGCAATTAACCAACCCTAAAGTATACAAAAGCTGTCATATTTTTAACATATAACAAGTTTATTTGTTGAAAAGTTAATTTAGAACGGCTATCCTAAAAAAATTTCCTCTGAAATGCTTGGTGTGCTTTCATAAAGGGTTAGTACACATTTACTACAAGCGAAAGGCTGTTTTAAATAAATGTACTAGAAGTCATTATGGACTACATTACACTTTCTGCAAATTGTCGTATCTTTTGTTTTACCACAATTTAAGAATAATTTGAAACCTAACTTGTTGGGCAATAGTCGTATTAGTTTATTGTAGAGACTAATTAATTTTTTTAATTCAACTTGTGAAAAAATACCTCTTCATATACGTAATTTTAATATTCTAAAATTAATTAATGTTTATTAAAACCTTCTATTGATATACAGTAAATGAAATAGTATTGACTTCTTCAGGAATAATAATTTTAATAAACAAAGTTCTGCAAATAGTGGCGATACTGTACTCTGAGTTATAATTGAAGAACCTTAGCAGCTAATGCTATTATAGGTTTTAAGCATATGCATTCCAGCTTGTTGTCGATAATTTTTAGTAAACATTTAATTTCCATATGCGTTATTATTGAAAGTTTAATATTCTGCTGTTCCACTGCCGCCGCTGCTTTAGAAGTAGTAGCGCCATTACCTTGGCTACTTCTTGAATCACTACCAGGTGGTTATAAATTAATAAATTATTAAATAACTCACTGCTTCTGAATTTATCATCTAATAAATGTTAAATGAATTTAAAATGGAGGAAATGGCAATATTTCTGGAAGTTTTAAAATTTACAATCAAGGAATTTATTTATTTTAGAGTGTGAACTAAAACTCGTAGCAAAATCTTGTTTACAGACAAGTTGTGGAAAGAATTTTCGATACAAATTTATTTATTGTCATAACCACTAAATGCATCGAAAATTCCTTTCAGCAAGTTATTATTTAATAAACCTTACAAAGAAGTGCTCGTATTGGAATTTGTGTAAATAAAATAAATTATTTACTAGAATTTCGAAAGAAGTCAATATAAAATTAAATCTAGTAACGTTGACATGACATTATGGTTAGAAATCCAAATAGAAACGCATATAATATATGCGGAACCCTATATACGCACTGCCTAAGTTTAATATTGAAGCAAATATTTGAGGAATATTTGATAAATAAAATTAGATTAAAAATTTTTAAAGTAGAATTGGCTACGGTACTAACAATAAGAGGCAGCATTCAAACTTTTAAATGCAATACAATTATAGTTCAAGATGTATACTGTTAGAGATCATAACATAGCAAAAACCATATACTTGGTATAATGTGGTTAGATATAGTATTGAACTAAAAGATGTAAATATTTGTGAAGGATATTGTACACATAGTTAAAGAAGGAATAAATCGGTTTGATTCAATGAAGTATAAAAATTATATCCAAACTCTTATAAGCAGTTTAAAATCATTAGATGGAATTAGTTTCAGGTGAAGTAAGGAGTAAAAGAAAATGTAACTACTATACTCTTCGTTCTAATGTATTCGTACTTACCATGAGTTAAAGAAAGCGGATTAGCCGGCATAATAATTAAGGTATCATACACTGCATGAGTTAGTCTAACAAGGGAACATCTCCAAATGTTAATTCCCGATTTCAATGAAACTTTGTATATACAGGGTGTATCCTTAATAGCCAATAATATTTACACCGCACGATTCTGCATCAAAAACTGAACAAAAGACTGTAACAGTAATTTGTTGTTAACTCATCCTGTGAAGAGGTATTGGCATTCCTAAGTTATTTTCTGATTTGCTTGTTACTGTATAATATTATTAAACAATAAGATCTAGATATACATTAAGATACAGAATGAACAAATAATTTATAGGTTTGCTTTTTATACCACTGGTTTAGTTAAAATAATTTTATTAATTTCTTAAAAATGTGTAGTGATCGTGCTTTTCAGAAATATTGCAATGCTGTACAGTATGCAAGTTATTATACATAGATACGTATACTATCATTTTATTACTAAATTACAAGTAGGTGTAGGTAGGTATACTTGTCATTAGTGGTATTATAACTGCTTTAAAACGTCATCGCGTTTGATAATCCTCAAGTTCATCGTATTACTATCCTGTTCTTTGTTAATTTGCTTATTACCGCTTGTTTCTTTATTTTGGTTTAAATTTATTGTTCTTGTGTTTTGTGTTTCTTTGTTATTTGGTTTGGTAAATTTTTGATTGTACTGGAGTACAGTTTTGTTGAATATGCAGATAGACATCTGATTCTTGGGTAAACTCGTGGTAATGCATTTGCAGCTGCAGCTTTATATACAGAACGCTATCCCCAAAGACGTCACCAAAATACTAATGTAATTCGAGGCCTAGATCAGCGGTTACGAGAAACTGGACGAATTACTTCCATTCCATCAATTGACCGAGGACGTCGACGTCAGGTATTGTCGCTACACATTGAAGAAGCTATCTTAACTGCAGTCGAAAACGAGCTTGGCCAAAACACCCGTTCTATTAGTAAATAAATGTTAACAGGAAGTAGTTAAAACTGCCAATAGCAAAAGCATACAAAAACTAAAATCCTAATAAAAGTTCTAGGTACTCTAATGTTTTAAAACAAAAGTTAGACTAAGCTCCGGATACCAGTAGTCCAGAAAGGAATTTTAAAACAAGAAGCAACCCATATAATAAATCGAAGATCAGTAAAGTAAATCTAAACACACACTAAGCTTCACAGTGTATAAGATGTTAATTAATCAAAATAATTTCTAAATGAGAAATTACTAAGAGCAAGAAATTTTCAAGTTAACCGTGGTAAACGAAAATGAAAATGTATTAGACGGATTAGGAATGTTAGTTTCTATTGGTTCTGAACTTCAAAACTTTATTGAATGAATTTTATCAAGGAACTTAATCTAGAATTTATACTAAAACTAAAGAACAGAAAATCAAAATAAGATCGAGAATGTAAATGACATTCTAAAAAAACTATATTAAGTAAATTAGGAACTATAGCTAATAGTAATCAACATAATCATCTATAGAATAGGATGTAGGCATTTCTAAGATTCATAACGAAGCTAAAGATTGCCTTAAGTAAAATCAAACTAAGGTAAAATAATCTAAATCTAAGGAAATATAAAACTAAGAAAATAAAATAAAAGATAATTTTAAAACAAGGCTGCAGCTCTTCACAGCGACAAAGAGTTCTACAAACAATCGGGTCGGTAGGAATAACCAAAAGAAATTATAAAAGAAATAGTCAATGTTCAGAACACTATCGATTGTACTCTTCATTGTGAACCATAGAGTTTCCGAACTAAAAAGAGAAAGAAACCAAATAAAAGTACAAAATTTACCCAGTCCGTCAGCCATAGAAGATTCTAGCGACGTCAACCGAAGTCCTTCAAGTAAGTGGACAGAAGAAAGGAGACATAAACCGTAAAAATGGTTGGATCACAATATAAACTAGAAAAGATCAGTTATAGCTCACCCACCAAGAATAAACGGTATCCAACACTTGAAGAAATGAAACTTTTGTGAGGCAAAAGCATATTCAAAACAATAATAAAATAGGACAACTAAAAAGATTAGTGGTGATTTGCAAAAAGGATGTGGAGATAAAAAGTAGAGCGACGGCAGAGTTTCAAGAGAACAAAGAACCAAAAAGAACAAGTACTTGAAGCTTATCCTTATACCTAAAGTAATTTATGATAAACTTATCTAAAGAAAGCAGGTAGGGTAATATCTCGAAATACCCTCCAATAATTAATATATGAAATGTTACAAGGCAATACTAATCTAAGTAGACTTAAGGTTAGGCCGAAATCATCATCGAAGAGCACCACATCTTACTACCCCCGGGGGTATCAGCAAACGAGAAGTCCGGTGTGGAAAATCCCGCTATTCCCCAATGGAATAAAAATTTTGAAAAAGAAAAATACATTGGCCAACTTGACATAACACGAGTCGCAGTTCAGCAAATTAATATTAACTATATACATGTCAAGATTGGTGAGGAAAATCTGCGTCTGGAAGAATTCCATGTAAGAAGATATCATATCAATTAGAAAGCAGAGTTATTCTAAGAACTAAGAAACAAGTTAAGAATCTTGTACACATAGAAACAAGTTTCAAAATCAACCTCAAGGAAACTGACTTAAATGGAGTCAAAGAAAGTAATAAAGAAACGAGGATGACAATGTAACTAAAACTTCACGGTATAAGATCATAAAGAAAATATAAACTAACAGTAGTCGGCATAACTATTATGCTAACTGATAAGAATCATTAAAGCAAAAAGAAACAGAAAAGTAAAGAACTATAACCTTATAGTTACAATAATATTACACAACATACAAAAAATGGAATAGCAATGTCTAGTAGTAAGTTAGTCGCCTTTCACGACACGCAGTGCAAATCTGCGCTGGAGGTATTCTGTGGCGCCCCCGCTATACCGCGTAAATACATTGACATCGACGCAAAAGATGGAAGAACAATGTTGAAATGGTAAGTTAGTCGCCTTTTACGACACACAGTGCGAACCTGCGGTGGAAGTATTTGAATGTCCCCAACTACAGAGCGTAATCAAAAGAAAGTTAACTTTCCTTATTAGAGAAATAAAAGGAGTACAAAAACCTCCAAAAGAAGAGAATACTTTAGTATTTAAAGTACGTAAGCTATACAATAAATTAGAAGAATAATGGACCCGAGGAGAAACAAAATGAAGCCTTTCAACATGAGGATCTTCTTCAGCACAAGTGGCTTTATCAGGTTTAAGATCTTTAACATGCCATGTTTCCAAAGATTTACCAGAGTCATCAATCAATTCATAAGTCCAAGGTGAGATACACTTATAGATAACAAATGGCCCTATAAATTTAGGTGCCAATTTGGCATTGTAATAGCGAGAAGCATCAGATAAGGTATAATTAAGTTTCCATGCTGAATCTCCAACAGAGAATAGAAGAGGACGACAACGTAAATTATAGTGATGACTGTTCTTTCGATAAGCAGAAGACAACCACTTAAGAATAATCTTTTCGAAGATTTTCATACTGCTGAGCTTTAAGTGATAAATCTCATCCTTCAGGATCAAGTAGAAGAGTATCGGGGTGCGGAGATTTCCCTAACTAATTTCCATAAAGAATTTGTTCAGGTCCACAAAAAGCAAAGTAAGGAGTATAGCCAGTAACTTCATGTTGAGCGGTACGAATGGCATAACCGATCTTGGGTAAGCAAGTATCCCAAGTACGTTTATTAGATGAAGCACATGAAGCGATAATAGTTTTTAGTACACGGTTTATCCTTTCAGCAGCATTTGCTTGTGGATGATAACAAGCTGTAAAGAGTACGGTGGCACAATAGCCTTTACAAGGTTTATCGAATTCCTTGCTACGAAATTGCACTCCATAATCAGCGATAATGTATTGTGGAGTACCAAATACCAAAAATATGTTTACTTCAATGATTCCAGAGACACTAGAAGCAGTTGCAGAACGTAAAGGAAATAAAGATGAGAGCTTGGTAAAATAATCAGCTACTACTGAAATAAACGTATAACCCTTAGTAGATCTAAGCAAAGGACCAACTAAATCAGTAAATGGTATCTGCCACGGTCTTGTAGCAGTCGCTCTAGATGACATAAAGCCAGGTGGTTTCTTTTGTTCTACCTTATGAGCGGAACAGATAGTGCACCGACAAATATATTTAGAAACATCTGATCTGATACCAGGCCAGTAGTAATTATTTATAATTCGAGAAGTAGGTTTACCAACGCCAGCATGACCTGCAGTAGGCAAATCATGGTTTTCCTGAAGAACATTGAATGTTGTTCTTTAGGAACTACCAACTTCCAATTATCTTGAGGAAGTTGTAGGTCAGAGAATTTAGAAGGGATGTGTTTATAGATCAAGTTATCTTGCACAATCCAAACAGCACATTTATGAGGAGAAGAAATCATTTTATCACGAAGTTTAATGTAACAAGCATCTGTAACGGATTTTGAAGAAAAATTGACTGTATCTAATTTAGGGACAGAACGAGAGAGAGCATCAGGAACTACATTATCTTCACCCTTACGATGGATAATGGTACATTGTTGTATGCGGAGAGTCCATCGAGCTAAACGACCAGCAGGACTTTGTAAGTTGTAAAGCTAGACCAACGAGTGGTGATCGGTGATTACAGTGAAATAGCACATATTACAGCTAAACATTCTTTTTCCGTGATGCTATAATAGCGTTCGGCTTTCTTAAGAGAGCCACTAATGTAACTGATAACTGTTTCTCCATCAGGATGTTGTTGCGTTACGAGGGTTTCCTTTTATATTGTTACAAATGACCACTAGATGTCGCTAGTGTAATAAGTTATTAATATATACGTAAATCTTGACATTTTGTATTGTAAAATCCATGGCGGCTTAGAAATTGACAGAGTAGTTTGTTTACAGTGCGCGTTTAAAGAAAGTAATTTTGTGAAAAAATGGAA
>JAHWXV010881195.1:0-10147 GCA_024586415.1 Phrixothrix hirtus
TTTATTCAAATTTTAATCATTAATTTGTTTCATCGAAGTAGGGTTTTTCTAAAAGTTTAAGTAAAATTCATCAATAACTTCCATGTGTTGCGATTTTTATGGAAGTCAGTATATATATACATACGCACACGTACACGCACAGACCAATTTCTAAAAACATGTTTTTCGGACCCATGGAATCTGAAAACAGGTATTCCGTTAAAAACTGGATATCGAAAATTTTGATATAGGTAAGAGTAAGTAAAATCGCGGTTTAATGAAACAGAAAAAATTGAAATTCTAATGACGATTGGTTATGGAGACAACGTGATTACCTAAGAAAAGGTTTGCGGGGTATTTAATCAAAAATACCTACACCGATTCAAATTATTCAGCTAACAGTTAGCTGGTTAAATAGGAAAAACAGGATAGGGGAGTTGGATATGTAAGGGATGCAAAGAATATTTCAGAAACTAAAAAATTAATGTTAAATTGTCAATGACAGAAAATCATCACGTTAGTAGCTCTCAAGTGGGATTAGAACAAATTATTCATTGCAACACAGTCTTAAGAGAAAATGGCACTCCTACAGAGTATCCAAAAATTGTCTGAAGACGACTTTGACAAAAGATTAGAATTTTGTAAGAGAATAGTGGAAATGCAAATTGGTCCTAGCATTAACAAAACACAATTTTATCCGGTGAAACAACATTCATCTTAAATGGCCATGTAAATCTGCAAAATTGTAGAAACAAGGCCGGACGAAATCCACAACCAATGATCACAAAGCGTTAATTTTCAAGCAGGTATTGTACGAGACAGAGTATTAGGGACCTTCTACCTTGATAGTCCCTTAACGGGAACGTTTTATTCAATTTTTTTGAAAATGAGCTGTTCCTGATGTAGTACTGCTTTATGCAGAAGCAGATAGTCCGAGTTTGCCATCTAGTATATTTTTGTTCCAATAAGATTGAACCCTTTCTCGTTACTCTGTCAATGTTAGAGATAATCCTTAAAAGACATTTCCTGGACGATGGAGAAGTCGATGGGAAAACATTGATTGCCCCGCTAAGTTCCTAAATCTAACACGCTTGAATCATTTTTAAAGGTTATGTGAAAAGTAATGTGTTTCAAATCAGGCCGGACAATTTTGAAGAATTAAAAAGCAGAGTACAACTAAAAATGCGAAAAATTAACCTGGTAATTATAAATGGGGTTCAAGATGAATTTTTTGATTGAATTGGTCAAATAGTAAATGGACACCAATTTGACTTCTTTTGTGAATTAATGTTTAATTTTAATAAATGTTTTTGTTTTAAAGAATTTTCAGTTTCTCTTTTTGAATTAGTAGGTAAGTTTCACAAATTGTATGTGGCCATACATCGTTTTATTAAATCGTTTGCTTTGTAACAAATAAATATTATTTCACGGGTTACCTGCAATCATATAGTTTAAGGACTTTTTGAAGTAATTCGAAAAATAGTACTAGGCAAATATGGTATCACTGAAAAGAGAAGAACAGTAGCTTTTACATAAAATAATAAAAATATGGCGAGTGCTTTTAGAAATTTTAACTTCGATGTCACCACTGACAAATGCCGCCCGACATCAACACTTTATTTAACGCACTAAATCCGCAAAAAATAATAATATTTATGTTCGAGTGTTTTTTTGAAAAGGGTGCGTGTTTTGAAAATGACGTATTTATTGCATTTGGCTGCATCACATAATATAGTGTGATCCAAAAATGTTGACAGTTTAATTTGCCGTCGAAGTAAAATATTATAAAAGTTGGTAATAGTGCCTTCTTACTTAAAACTTTTTTGTTTAATACAAGTGGCATATTTTGTGGGAAAAGTAACAAGTAAAAATTATTGTTGAGCTTTAAAAGTGACCAAAATATTAATGCGCTCTATTCAAACTGTCTTCAATCTTTTTGGATCACTTGGTATAACATGACAATTGTGATACTTAATATTAGTGAAATAAGGAAAATAATCATACAAATACAACACTGAATGATGTAAAAAACAACTGGAAAGTATTACGAGGCTAGTTCAAATATGAACCGAATTATTATTATTATAACTATTCATTAAAACAATATTAAGATTGATTTATAAGGCACTATTGTCTGTACCAAGCGCGATAGTGGGCGCGAAAACCTAGTTTCGCTTAATATCCCAGTCAAATTGACTTTAGATGATTTAGGGAGTCATCAACTTAAGCGCTAACATAAAATTTTCCTTTTGCATAGTAATAACAACTTGAAGAATTTCGATTTTACTTTTAAAGAATACATTTGTATCTGTAGAATAAAACTTTTAAAGGAGAAAATTCACCTTTTAAATTTCTTTTTACAACTAATGAATACAGAAAGATCTGCTGATGGTGCCAAGTGAATTTTAAAACTAGCCCAACTTGTTTTAAACACCATGGCCATATTAGATAGGTTATTCCGTTAGACAAAATCAACCCCTTACTCAAAGCGGTTTTCCATTAGAATTTCATGTTAATTTACTTAACGAAATTTCAACTTATCTCAGTAAAGAAAATGAATTGACGGAATATATTCGTGCTGTACAAGACCTCTTTACTTAATTTTTTCAACCTCAAAACTCCAATACATACATAAGTAGATTTCTACTTTTACGACCCAGGAATCGTCTAAGACGATTAAAAGACACCTACAGGTTAGACGTTTAATTCCTGTCCTGAATTAAAGCAATTTTAGTGACCAAAGATCCCAATTAAATATTAAAGTAATTTAAAACCATTTAAGGCAACAACAAAATGAATCAACCTAAATTTTTATAATAGAGTTAGGACATTGCTTTTGTAAATGAATCCTCCAAAATTAAGGAATATATGACATCTGAATCCAAAATTGCTTTAAAGACTTTCATATCGGACTTAAATGAACCTCTTGGTTCTTCCATTCGCTCACGTTCTTTCACAAAATTATAAATCGCATTAAATTTCATTAAAGATGAATTTGACATCCGATATTTCCAAAATATACATAATAATCAAACACAACCAAAATTACCTGTCAACACTGTGCGAAATTTAATTTTAATGCATTCCGTCGACCAAACTTAAGTCAGTTCCAAAATTCGATCTACCACTAACGTCTGGGCACCGAAACCTAATTTTAGACCTTTTCAGAACCAATGTAGGTTAGTAAAATTGGCAAATGTATTGTTATCCAAAACCACCTAGTTTTCCAAAAGACCAGATCTAAAGAATAGTTACATCAAACAAAATTTTCAAGAACTAAATTATATAGACTTTCAAGATATTAATTACGATAATTTAGAATAAAATTTCTCAAAAATGCATGCCCTTTGAAGACCCATAATTTAATTATAATAAAGCTATCGTGCAAACTTATGAAACAAATTATAATGAATATGTAAATTCCACCTTACTAGAAGATGTAAACCAGCAGTTTAGCGCTTATCAAAACAAATTCGAACAAACCGATTTTAATTACAGCCACTACGAATTGGCAGAAATGCAGGATAAAAATATACGACTTAATCTTGTTTTAAATAGGGGCCTCGAAGAACAACAAATCAAATTGAATCTTTTAATATGAATTCAAAATCAAATTTCTCCTATATTTTAATTTCCTAAACAAACCAAAAGGTATTAATTGACACAAGCAGTTCTAAAATAATCTTTTCGCCGAAATTTATTCAAGAATTGTGTCTCCAATGTAAATTTCAACATACTCCCGAAATTTCAACCTCTTATAGTCGAAGCATACACCACTATGCAATTGATATACCCTTATTTAAATTATTTCAAAAAGATAAGAACCACATGATGGGTATTTTCGACCTCCATACAGAATACGCAGGATTGATTGAATCCGACCTTTATAATGAATCTAAGACCAAAAAAGTAATCAATGTGACTTCCAAAGCAACTCCAGATCCCGTTGGAATCTTGCAAAAGTCCTCCTAGATTAAGAAAGTCAGTCGGATTACCGGCGATAAGAGGTAACGGCATAAAAAATCACCCCCAGAATTCCATTTTCGAAATTTTTGATTATGCCTTCAGCAATTGTAGAACTCCATAATAGTTGGTTCAGCACAACGATAGTAAACCTTTCAGACCAGACTCTGACATTAGTTATAAAAAATCCACTTTTTTTGGAAGACCTTCCAAATTTTAAAATCAACAACATTCAAATTAGCAATCAAATCATATTTCAAATCGAAATTCAAAATCCCAGGGGAAAAATTTACTGGTGGGAAATTTAAAGCAAATCCAGATGATTTAAACGCAGAAGAAAAAACTTTACTAACGAATTTATGCTACGAATTTAAATACTAGTCACGTTACAGTAAGTTACTAATCAGCTGCATGAGTCCTCATGTACTCCTTCTGCGTTATTAAAAGCACATATCCCTAGACACGCTGTTAACGGAAATTAACAGAAAATAAGTCATTGATACGAGTATTACCACAACAAGTTTGCCACGGTTACCTTCCAATATTGGTTTTAAATTCATCAAACATAATAACCGAAAAGCACCGTGGAAAAACCTCAGGTATCTCGCATGAGAGTTACATTTCGTTGCAAATATATGCAAATGAAATCTGAAAATTGCCATTTCGTGAAAGATCTGTGAAAAACTTTGCCGGGTAATGAAAGCTATATCTTGTGTTACATTCTGGATCTAAAAATAGAATTGTTGAAAATACAGACCTAATATTTTTATCAAAATCCAAATTTACAGATTGCCATAACGGTATGGGTTGAGCGTTTCTTATGAAGTGGTTATTAGAAAAGCTACTTCTAAATTTAAAAGAACGGTCGGTGATAATTTTAGATAACGTTTATCATTCAATTAGCGTTAATCCGCAGGCATTAAATACTTTGGAAAAGCTTAGCAACTGGCGAAACAAACATAGTAAATTTAATGATAAACAAGTTAAAGATATCAGCAACAATGCATTAAAGGAGATCTGCCTGACATAGCCTCATTTCATGTCAGAGTCTATTTTGTATCTACAGACACATATGAATTAAATGTAACTGGTCACACGCGTGTCCAGATACATTTAATTCAATATTACTTATATTTGTAGCGCCTTTCCAGGAAGTGTGTAAAAACATGCCGCTGCCAATGTTAGTAATTTCACGCTTATTTTAAAAAATAGTTTACTTCAATCAATTCTTATTATGTGCAACATTTGGACAGCAAACCAATTTTTATAACCGTTAAAAAGCATCTTTGTATTTATAATACTCGTGACTTTAAAAATCGAGAAAACAAAGAGATTCCTGGATTGCAATGGATGAAAAAGAAAAAACAAATATCGGTAGGTAACAAATTTTCGAAATGCAGTTGTACTAGAATTAAAAATATTAAATAAGCTGCTATATATAGTCCATTTCAGAAGTTTCTGCAGTAATAAATTGTATTTTCTGTGGATAGATCAAACATATTTTAAAGATGTGGTATGACAGGTAGCTAGTCGAAGAAGTGGTTGTAGATGAATAGAAATACCAAAATACTACCTATTTTTAATGAGAATACGAAATTATAGGTTTAACGAAAGATAATCTGCTTACAACGATTGCGGTACGCATAGGCGTACAGTTATGTTTTTATCTTAAAAATTTGAGTGATCTGTGTTTATAAGTATTTGTAAAAATGGATATTCTGGAAACACCAAGAATAATATAAAGTATCACATTCATAATAAATTGATATTAAACTGTAGTAGTAAATGTTACATATGTATATAATTAAATACAAAGATGCCATGCAGAAATAAGAAGCAAACATTCCGTTTGCGTCAGATGTGCCCACTTAATTTATATTTTGATTCTATTTGTATATTTACGTATTTTTAATTTGCATTTTTAATTTTGTACATTTTTATGAACGCTTCCAAAAAGCATAGTATTTTATTTCGTTTCTCGTTCTCATTCCTTCTCGTATACGTGTTGGAAGTACGAACACTGTTTTGTCGTTTCTCGCTTCAATAGCCAACAGTGGCATTAAATCAAACCTCAATTATGTTAGTTATAATATAAAATAAATCTCATTTGTGTCGTTTTAAAAATCATAATTTTATTGTGCAACCTTCAACCTCGAGATATAAAACAAGAATTTATAGTTTAAAATCTACTCTTGCAGTGGTTGTTTCTAATTATCCAATACCTTAAATTCCTTTGTGTTTCTTACAACAAATTGCAAGTGAAAGAAGCCAACAATTAGTTCAAGTGTATTTACATTTTTTATTTATCGTAACGTACTGTTTTATATCCAATTCTCATTATTTGCAAGTAAACCTCAAATTCCCCTATAATAAGTCTCAACAAGCTTCAAATTTGTCGTGGTCCTACCTATGAATTTTTACATGACATTTAATTTATATTCTATATTTTTATGTGTGTATATTTGGTATATCCCCCGAATTTTCTGCAAGATTAAATCCTCTTAACTTAGCCAATGTCTACCACACCCTTTATGGATAGGAATCTCATTTAAAATATCGAAAAGTAAATTTGTTTAACTTCCCAGGGGTAAAGCCTAAAAGGCATTTAGTTAATATAAGATATTGTCAGGTTGTACCGCACACATTCATTAAAGTCATTTCCTACAAATACAAACATTTCAAGCGGATTATTGATTGTTATAGATACCCTTTATTATCCTCATTATTATGTAGCTGCATTTAAATTTTATGCATTTCTAATGACCATCGTTTTTAGTAGGTACTCAAACTAGCGCTTCTGTTATATATTTTTGCACTATTTGCAAGAATTACTGAACGGAAATAATATTAAATGGACTTATAGAAATGCTTAATAATAGTTCCAGAAATATGCTGAAAATGGTACGCCAGGGATATTCCCCTGTCAACACATTTTATTACTAAACGGACTCCTGAAATAGGTTATAATCCACAACCTAAAACTAGTGTGGCAATGCGGTAGCCGGCTTTCCAGCTGCATAAAATAACACTCATTTTTAGCTTGAAAAGGCGCACGTGTTAAGCATAGATTTATAAACTAAAAGATTACTTACCTCTTTGAAGTAATTTGCCAAAGCATCAGAGATAGCTGCAAGAATTATGCTTGGGAATGAATATCTATTTAATTTATGTTTAATGGCTTTTATTTTTTGAAAATAGGTCCCATTATCAAGTTTAAACGTGTAAAATGTGGTATTGTTAATCGGAGGTCCATGTAAAATATTGTAATCGTAACCCATTAATCCAAATATAATAAAAACGGATGCTGGAATTAAGGCAATATCTCTAAAATACTTTAAATAATTCTTCATCCTTTGCTTATAACTTGTTCTTGTTTGTACAGGTTTACGACAGGTTTTAGGGTCGCTGTTAGAATTATTATTGTTGCTACTAACAGATTGAGTAGATACTACTTTGATGTCATCATGATCAGAAAATGCTTTATAAAGTAGTTTCATAAGTGCAACCCCATCTACCAATCCATGATGGATTCTAAACAACATTGGGTAGTATTCATGTTCATTAGTATCACTTTCTTTCCAATTTTTTAAGTTTTTTGTACCAATAAATACATCCCATAGGGCTTCGTCATTTTTAGGTAAAGGCAACGTACTGCATTCGTCAATTATTTCCATTAGTCGTTTTTTACCTATACTGTTTTCGTCACTCTCTGCGTATGGCATCTTTTTCACATATTGATCTAATGATACATCATGAGCTGTTAAATAAGTGTATCCCAAAAATACTTGTAATTTGCAGTGAAACCTAGCGAACATTTGATCGCCTCCACAAAATGAATGACTTAAAATTTGCTTTCCAACTGTAAAAACATCTTTTGCGTATTTTCTTTTTTCCACAATCGCTAGTATCATAATTGTAGACAATTGTTTACTCTCAGATGAAAGACAATGATCCATCCCTTTTAAAATATTTACGTAATGACCTCTGTGCTTTACTTTTATGATCAAATGTATAATTTTCTGATAAGTCCAAAAGAATAAATAAACGATAAACATTATTTCTAGTAGAAACATTATGATTAGCATTATTGGCGAAACCAACGCCATAGGCCACTTTAACTTTGTTCGTCTCTGTAAAAAGTAGTTATTAGTTATGCACGTGACAGGCATAGTAAATTGATCTTTACAGACGAGTCGAAAATCCGTCAATGTGTGAACGAATCCAGAAGGTGTGATAAAGGCTGAAAAGATAAAATTTTACCTAAGCTACGTACAAACTTTAATTGTATACAGACTTGATACACAAATTATACACACACTCAAATTATAAAATTACGACAATAAAATCGGCTGTTTTAATTATTTTGATTTCATCACTTGTTGCTTAATAAAAAAGAGTCAAAGATATAAAGATTTTCTAAGGACATTTAACAAAGATGGTTACTGTAAAGACCAATTTACTAAAGGAAAAATACAAGACTGAATAGTATTCTCAATACTAGTATACAATAAAACTATTTAGTTAATTCGACAATTATCTCTCGTAATACAGATTACTATCCCAGTAAAGATTTGCCAACTTTTGTGTGAGCGGGTAAGTAACTGGTACTGTAATAATTATGAATAAATACAAATTCTCCTAAAATAAATGACAATTAGTTCACAGTAAATAGTTAATAAAACGTAGGAATGACGACGCTTAACGTTTTTCCAATACGTGTATATTTTGAAAACTATTGAATTTTATGTTAGCGCTAGACTTTCGCAAAGACCTACACTATTCATAAGACCTTAGCAAGGCAAAAGAGTCAAAGCAGATGTGATAAGGTACATACGGGACTTTTTTGAAAATAGCATACATATGAGAGGCCACATGACCCTATGTACATCTATTTTAGTGGCGTTCTTGTACGTGCCTATATTTTGGCTGTCTTGTACGTGTCCATGCCAGAATTTATTTCATTGGTTTGAATAATAGAATTCCTAAATTATTCACGGTTTTATTCGTGGCGTAGGCGGCGGCGAAATGAATCGGGTAATTTTACTGTTCAATTATAATTTATTCGTTGAATGTAATTGCGAATTAGATGTATTGTAGCATGCATCTATATGCATTTAATCGGTTTGAACTTTGGCATTCCAATTTAATCGTAATTTTATTCGCGGAGTTGTATGCGGTGGGTAATAAAATCATATAACTTCACTGGTTGATTCTAATCTATTTGTGGAATAAAACCGTGATTTAAATGCTGCGTGTGAGTTTGATTAATTTCAATGACGTGATTCTAATAATTTATTCACGGTTTCATTGTAGTTTATACCTAGAGATAAATTGTGAATTAAATCTTTCATTGCTCTGAATTATAGGATTCCCATAATTTATTCGTGGAATTAAATCATGAATTAAATGTCAGATATGTATGTGTGCATGCGTGTACGCAGTCGTGCGTAATACATGAGAGTGTGGGCGCAGGCGTGCCTGCGCACCTTCTTGCGTGCGCAAGTGTTCGTTTCTATCACCAAAACGATCCGAAACATACAGCATGTTCTGTATGAGATTGACATCTGTATAATTGTCAATCAAGCCTCAAAACTTCACCTTAATCGCATGATCTCAATATTACCATGAGTTTATGGTAATTAGTAATGTTGTTGACCTTAATTCATGTAATGGAAATACATTTAAAATGCAATTGTTGAAGCATGGAATGTAATTTTACCTTACCATACCCAGAACTTGGAAGAATCAATGTCGAAAAGGTAATAAGTTGTGCTGGATAACCAAGGAGGTCCTTCAAAGTATGAAAATATTTTTCAATTCTTTTCAGTTGTGTTTAAAATATGGTTTATAGAACATGCACCATTTATGCCGTGAGCTACTTTTCCGTTGTGATATTGTTTTTTATATTCTTTTGTACATTTATAGCTTACTAAGTTTTGTTATTTTAAATAAAGTATAACTATATTGGTAACAATTTAAGATTTATACAATAAATCTTTGAAGAGTTTATCAGACATTCGTATATTTCCATTTTTAGTATTACACAGTTTATGCATTGTTTAATCTGTGAGTAATGACATCACTTTATGCTTTTCAATTTTTATGTTCAGCAGTGGCGGCTCGTGAGTTCTGAAAGAGGGTGGGCACAAATAAAATCTTACCTATTTTTTCTACATAAAATCCATTCTCCTATTTTTCAAGCCGG
>JAHWXV010881239.1:0-10523 GCA_024586415.1 Phrixothrix hirtus
AGCAAGGCCAAACGATTAACCACCCAACGAACCACCCCTCACGACTAAGAGCTACCACCGGGAAGAACGCAAGTTCTTAAAGTTACACTGTGCCGTTTAGAAAGAACCGAAACGTCACAAATGTTTCTGGGCCAATATAACTGAATCTTTGTAATCCAACATCTTTACACAGGAAGATTTCGCGCCTATTACGATTATTACAAGTGATTACAGTCCCCCACGTCAAATGCGCTGCGAATCACAAAATAATGTACATCTGGAACATAATATACGCCAATGAATCCATACCGAGAGCTATCAATTATATTCAATGATTTAAAATAGTAAAAAATTAATTTATAATATTCAACTTCTACTAGTGGTGAAAATTCATAGTCCTTATTAGATCTATCGTGAAACAGTCTTTTTACGGAGTGAAGTGTATAAAGTTTTACTTAAAGTTTGTACCTTCATATTGGAACATTTATGATTGATTATTTTGCACTTGTTTTACGCATGTAAATTATAACCCTTAACTTTTGCTACCAAGGGACTTCTCTAAACTATGTATACAGTGTTTCTCAAAAATAGGCATTAAATTAACATCAGATAGATCTGGCATACACGACAACAAACGTTTATAAATCATGTATCCAGGTTGCATAGTTTTTAAAATAATCACAATTGAAGTTTTCAGTCCACCCCTGCTTGACGTATAGGATTCCATGCATCTCAGCTAATTATTAAATAGATAATTACCCTTTAAAAATAAACGATTTGATATTCTTCCTTAAGATTCCTAGCCGTTTTTTAATTGTGCTCATTTATAATAACAACTAGCTTTTAATCAATATATAGAAATAATTTCAGTACTCTTATATTTTTGAAAAAGAAAATTTGTATTTTTGAACCAGACAACATATTTTAGATAAATTTTACTTCTAAAAGTATTATAAAATGCTTTACGTCGTTTTGCACGCTGACGCTGTTAAACTATGTAATTTAAGTTGAAATATTCTTCTTTTCAACCTAAATTACATTTTAATCAATGCCCTAAGATTATTAAAATTCTCAATCGATTGTGTTGTGTAGAATTTAAATTTTATGGAAATGGTTCAAAATTAAATCATAAATAAATTTCATACAGATGTATCGTAATTTGTATGCAATTTATTATATAAATTAATGTGAATCAAGGAGAATTTAATTTTATACATACCTGCCAAAATTAAATCTTATCTCAATTACAGATATTTAACAAATACATTTTAATAATTATTCATAAATAATTTAAAATAAATAAGAATTATAGAGAAAGGTCAATTTAGGCTATTTAGAAGAATACGTTTTATTATGGTTTATTAAAAGGGATCTCGGCCATGAATTCGATAAAGTAATAAATGTAATATGATATTTTTAAGGGGATTTATGTTTTTAATCACGTTTCATATTAAAGCATAGCCAGGGTCGTATTCATGTTAGATTTTCATGCAAAAATTTAAGAAAAATTCTTTTTGAGTTAAATTAAAATTTTTACATTTTTGTGTTCCCTAAAAGTTTGTGTATACGCGTGTTAAATAATGTTTCTTATTTGATATATCTATAGTACTCAAATTTTGGAAGGTTATAAACATGTAGGGTATAAAAAACTCAAAACCTTAAAATTTTCCAAAAAGTTTAATATTTGCTAAATGTTCACCTATACATGTTTCGATTATTTTAATAATATAGTCATGATCAGGGTTGCTACAAAAAGCTAAATAATTAAAATATACGCTATGGTGTATGAAAACATACAAGTTCTAAAGAAATCACAGTAAAAATAAAAACATTTTTTATAATTCGTGTAGTCGTAAAAGTAGAATTTAAAGGTTAAAACAACACAAACTAACTTGATGGACATAAACATGTAAAATTTGAAAGTAAATATTAGAAACAAAAATGGAGCACTATCAAAAACAGATAAATATATAAATAAATGTAAACAAATAGATTATTAGGTACAAAATAAAACATTCTTTAAGTAAATCTAGTAAACCATATAAAGTTAATTAGTATAACAATTTTTAAATAAGGTAATCTAAAAGGAACAAAATGAAAACTCAAAATTAACTAAACATACGTTTTGGGAAATTTTAAAGTTTTAAGTTTTTTTTTAGCATATATTTATATAACTTTCCCAGAATTGAGTACTATCGATTTAATAAAATACATTAAGGCTAACCGAACCGAACTTATCCGTTATTATAAGAAGCTGCATATTAAAAGAAAACAATTGAATTTAGATATCTGGTTCCTCAAGTCTTGCAGAAAACTCAAGGTATTCCTCAAACATATTCAGGTTAAAATCAATTATCGCAGTACATGTGCCATTATCGTTAAAGAGAAGGTTCAACATTTTTGATTAAAATTACATATCAAAGAAAAATATAGAGAACGTTATCAAGTCCATTACCATTTATGGTAAGTCCACATGAAATTAGACAGTTTATTTCATTCCACTATATATGATTCTCTGGGTAAAAAAGTAAGATATTTAGTTTACAACATATGTAGTAATTTCTATTGTAAATTTAGTAATAAACTTAAATTGCTAATTACAAAGCCATCAACAAGTTATACGTTAGATAATGATTCTAGTGGAATATTCTCACATAATTTTAATTTATTTAGTAGAATTAAAAATTTCATAAATATTGAATTCAACAATAATAAATTAAATATCTTAGGTCATAATCTTAAATCTAATTTTAACCATGGGGTAACTAAAACGGACATGCTGCAATTATGCTTAGAAACGTAAAACATTATTGACATGTCATTTATCCACATGTGATAAAAATAACTTTAAATACTTAATTTTGAAAGAACTAAAACCATACAATAACAATTTAAACTGTTTCAAGAACGAAACATTCAACTTACAAAACACATTCCTATTTTAAAAAACAAATTAAAGTATAACAATGTCACTATTATTGAAGCTGACAAAGGCATTTGTTGATATTCAGGAATATGACGATAAAGTATTGAAGTGGTTAAAAAGAAGAAATTTTCCTTAATCTAAAACCAACATTGTCCACATACGTTTAAAATAATTTTCACCTTTGCAAAGCACAACATTAAATTATTTTTATAAATATCTTCATATTATTAAAATTTGCACTCAATTGTGTTGTGTGTAATTGAAATTTTGCGAAAATAATTAAAAATCTAAATGATAATAAATGTCATAAAATTTTGCATAATTTATATGCAGTGCAAACCATGTTCATACAAATTAATGTAAATAAAACTTGTCATTTTAACATATTTATCAAATAAGTTTATAATCATTAATAGGTAAATAATTATAATTAATAAGTAATAGTGTTTTACCACATACAAGCAAACTTGGATGATTTAAAGAAATAGTTCGACTACTTTTTATTAAAACAGCTGGCGACTGACTCGAAAAATTACTCTAATAGTAAAGGTAATTGTAAAATTGTATTTATGTTTTGAAATACGTTTCATGGAAAAGAATATGCAGACCTGTATCCAAAAAGTTTTTCTACATTAGATTATACATTTCAACAGATTTATATTCATAAAGCGCTTGGGTATACGTGTGTTAAATAATGTGTTTTATATCCCAGATATCCTGTATTGTTTATGTACTACTAAATAAAATATGGTTGTTGATATAGAAGAGATTCTCCATTGGTTTACAAACATTGCATTGGTTTTTCAAGGTGGAACTCTTATTTATTGATTAGAATTGTGTTATGTGATTCGAATCTTACACGAGAAAAAGCTGTGTCTTACGGAAATTAATAAAGTGGTTGTCGAAATTTATAGAAAAAAATAAGTACTAATCTCACTGCGATGTTCCCAGTTTCAAGATGGACACACAAACTGGAATGATGTGGAGAGAAATGGGAAATCAAATACCCCACTCACAGATCCAAAAGCGTGCTGCTTGCTGATCGAAGATTCACACTTTTTAGGTGATGATGAAACTGGAAATGCAGTTTTGAACGTTTTCAAATCAGTAGGTGGAGAATTTGTTCGGAAAGCAATATTTATCCTAGTCTCCCACTGAGAAAAGTGTTTAGAAAAGTATGGCGATTATGTAGGGAAATAGCTTAAACCGTGTACTTGCAAATGGTTACTTTAATTTTTCTATGTAATTAGCTATTAAGTTTTAATGAAATATTGTACCTTACTTTTAGGACATATTCTGAAGAACATTGGAGTCCTGAATTTTTGCATTATTTGAGTAGATATTCTTTTGCAATATTTTATGAGTACGAGAGAACTTCAAACTCGGTAATTCCTCAAACAAATACCTAAAAGTCATTTGTTTATTAACCGATAAAGTTAATTCACAATTACATTAGTATATATATATATATATATATATATACATTCTTAATAAATTACTATTAATTTTTTAAAAAAAATTAAGGTCAAGGTTCAATAGTAGCTTTTTTGAAGGACGCACATTATGGAATTACACTCCGTATAAGTATTTCTCAGCGTATAAGAGATTAGGCGAGCTTTATGAACCACAGGTTACAACTGTTTAAATTCCCTCTAAATTGGGTATTTTCTAATATTTTAACCTTTTTTTTGCAGATCACCAAAATATAACGTCAATTACGACCTTTGAAATGAAGAAACGCTTTGATAAGGATTTGTCTGATTTAATTAAAAATAAAGCGGACAATAGCAGTTTTATGACGAAAGAAAAGTATATTCAGCTGAAACGTACGATAATGGAAATAAATGATAAACAAACTGGGAAAACTCCTGCGGACTATCAAAAAATTAGACGTTATGCTTTATTCAAGTCAGAAGACTGTGAGAGGCTTATTTGTCCTATTTCCGAATCAAATTCAAATATAAGATACTATATTTATACTGAAGAAATCTTTGATATAATACATGAAACGCATCTCGCGATTGGCCATAAAGGTAAAAATAAAATGGTGAAGGAGCTTCATAAAAAATATAAGAACATAACCACCGAATCAGTAATGCTTTATTTAAATTTGTGCAAGTCCTGTGAAAAAAACAAGAAATTCTCAAAAAAAAGTAATTTGTAAAAAGTACAACACAAATGAATTAGGGTTTATGTTTAGAAAAATTTTCCCAATTATTACTTTTCAGAAAATATCGGGAGAAATTATTAGGGTGTCAAATATTATCCTCTTGAACTAGTCCTTTATAATACTTTCTTTAAATTACCACATCAGAAATAATCTTAAAGAACCTGTAAATAGAATTAATGGAAAAATTGCTACACTCGTTTTGCAACTTACCAATACAAATATAAAATTGTAAAGTTAAGCAGAAAAGTTCTTTAAAGAAGTTTATTAACAAAAAAAATTAAAAATGGTAAACAAGCGAAGCGTTCTCTGTTATGAATAATTATCATGGAACTCTTTAAAAATGTTTTTAAAAATAACAAGAAACAAGTGCAGTTAAAATATTTTTCAATTTTTGTGTATATATAATTTCTAATATTATGGAATATATATGTATATGCAAATACGATATATGTAGATGCATGCATGCAATCATTTCAATAAATAATATATACTTACAATTTTATTTATAGTTATTGATGTGTGCTTGAGAAATATTTAAAATAGTCAGTAAACAACTTTTTGATTGTATTATATTTTTAGATAAAATATGGACTTGTGCTACATGCAGTAAAGGCTATGCTAAAAAAATTTCTTATTATTGTCATGTGAAATACTATTGTGGAACTTCTGCACCATTTTCTTGTTCTTATGTTGGCTGCCAGTATAGAGCCAAAAGAAAACATGACTTAAAACGTCATATGACAACTCACTTATTTAAATAAATAAATTTGATTAATTTTCTTGTAGTAGTAACATAATCCATTGTAAGCTATGTACTTATTAATTTATTAATAAATACTTTGATAATGATAATTTTAGTGCCTTATATCCCTTCGTGCTAGTGCATGGACTGTAACTTTTTGCTTTCTTAGCGTAAAATAACTTGGGTTGAACTAAAAGGTGAAAAAGTTTGTTTATTGCTCAAAAATCCAAACTTAAAAGTTACAGTACCAATTTTCAAGAAAACGGACATGAAATTATTTTAGAAACATAATGAGAATGTTTTTGCACCAGCTTTTAAATTTTCTTCTAGAGTTTTCATCAGATTTCTTTCAATTTTCAGAGTTTGTGTAAACTATTTTAAAATGCATGTAATTTATGAATTCCAAAATTAAATGATAACTTTTTTAACTTAATTGGTTAATAACATTTTTCGTAATAAAAGCGAATATTTTCAATATTGTATTCTATTAGAATTAATGATAATACCCATTATATTTAACAGAAATTTCTGCACATCAGAAAAATTAAAACGACTAGTATCTTTAAGTCTAGTATTTTTTCATACTTTTATAAATTATTTAAATTGTTGAAACGTAGGTCCGTATCATCCAGAAACTGGCGCCAGAATTACTGTTTTCCTCGCAGGCAAATGAGTACAGCCTCGAAAACCGAGTCATTACTCCGCATATAAATAATACTGAACGTGTCAAATGTTTAATAACCCACGCCTAGGGATGCAATTGGCCAGTTTAGTTTTAAAATGTCACTGCGTAACCAGCAAAGTTTGGTTGGATTGGATCAATATTTTTAAAATGTTATGATCAAGGAACTTTTAACAAAAACTATAAACTCTATTTCTATTTAATAAAGGAAATATAACGAGATACACTGTAACTATTAAGAGTTATCAAACCAATAATTTCTTGTATAAATGCGTTATTTACATGTTGATTTCACTTTGAAGGTTATATTGTTGGTTTCAGTCCGAAGCTTATACCATACGTGATTATAATTTAAACGATAACAAATATTTGCATTTTCCAAGTACAATTTGTCTAAAATAAATAAATGAAACAAGCCTGTTCATTTGTAAAATACCCGAGGCGGAATAGAAATATTTACGTTATTATTGCGCAGCGTGGCCCCGCTGTAAGATATATTTGTAAAAGAACAAACGAACGCTAACGTGTGATGAAGCCATTTAGCGCTCCTTCAAGATTTTGTGCAATTAAATGGATAATGTTTCTTTACTTTGTCCTTTTACAGCACATAAGTAGAATTTTTGTTAATTAATATTAGCAATTTGATACTAGAAACATCTGTTAATTAAATTTGATTTTTAAATTATGATTTTTCAACGTCTAATATTTGACTGCTTTATCAATATGGAATATATCAAGCATACATTGGTACTCGTATTAGTGAATATCAAAATCATACCATTTTACTTTTATCGACCCTTTTAATTTCAAATAGTTCGAAAGTGTAAAAAATAATGTATTTATCTCACACTAAAGTGTCTTTTAATCCCTCGGAAGGTAATTTCTCTCGCTTTCACTCGAGAAGTAAACTCTCTCAGGACCAAAAGAGGTACTCAAGTCCCTTGGCATATAATATAGATACTATTATTTCCAAATATTACTTATTAATGGTTATTATTATTACTTGAATTATAAAATTTTTCAAACAGTATGTATCAGATTATTCTTTAGTAAAGAATGAACAAATTCATTTTAAAACAGCTGATGAACCCAAAGACAAATCATTAGAATAGTTTCAACAATTTTATTATTTTAGGTCAAGGTTTTCACAACACGCATCAGTGCAAACAATGTGGAAAACAATATAGATATAAAACTAACTTAAGTAGACATCAACACCATGAATGTAATAAATCTGGAGAATTTATTTGCGGATTATGTAACAGAACATTCAAGCAAAATAGTCATTTAAAATATCACACTTCTCATAAACATAAAGTAGAAAAACATTAATTATTATATAAAATTTCTTTTATAATACACAATAAATAAAATATTCTTGCATATTAAAATTTTGTGCTTTATTGGAAATTATTCCGTGAAATTCACACTAACTCCTGATTTAGTAATATAATAAGTTACTAAATATGGGCGACGTTCGTACAATCTAAAACTCTTTTAAAAAACAGTTTAAACATGACACATGTAAATATCAGGGAACGGCTTCGCTTCACTGTGCCTACTCTTAATACGGTTCTATACTTTGTCGGTGGTATGAAATATGAAGAAACGTATTGTATAGTCCAACCACATGAAACATACAACCATGCGTAGTTTTCCAAATCCACATCATAATAGTATAGCTTTAGTTTTCAGAAACTTTAGGCTTTACATAACAATGTTGAACGTGCCTGAATATTTTTGGATTATTGATTACATACAGTTTTGTTACTTCCTTGTAGAGCTAATGTTTTTGAGATAATATTAATCAACAAAAATTACTCTTATTCATATATTGCTCACCATTTTTTAGAAAATGTAAATAATGGATGGATGACGAAAACGCTAGACGCTAAAGTTAAGTAAAAGAAACAAGTTAGTATGACCAGTGCGACGATTTAGTGTTGGTACAAAGTAGTTACAAAAGAGAAAATAAAGAATTTAAATCTACAGTATTTATCTGTTTTTGTCAGTCTGTATGTGTTGTAAGTATGCATTTGAATTCAAAAATTGCACAATAGGCAAGAAATCGAGATCATAACCGGTTCTATAATTAATAACTTTCATTACTTTTTGATCGACTTTCCAAACACATTGTATGTAATGAATAGTTTATTGAGCGCATGTCTAACTATTAAATACTTTCTGTTTCTGCATTCATTTGTTTTTAGCTTCACTTTTTTCAGTTGTACGAATACGAATGATGCATAATTATTAGAATATGATCAAAACATACATCAATCCAAATTAGTTATTTAATAATTAGCAATCAGTGCTAGGACCTAATTTGATTCTTTCAGGGCAATTCTTTACACTAATTTACCAGATAACTTGAAAAATGTTATTAACTGCTAAAATAAAATTTTATTATTTTCAGATAACTTTACGAATAACCAAGATTTACTGTCCAATGCTGGATTTCCGTGCGTGCAGTGTAACAGGCAATATCAAAATAAGAAGTCGTTGCTTCGACATTTACGTTACGAATGCGGTCGAGAACCTAAATTTTTGTGTACGATTTGTAATCATAGAACTAGGTACAAAAGTAGCTTAGAGAAACATATGTTGAAACATTGTAATTTGGAGAAAAAGTTTAGCTCAAATCTATCTAATATTTAAAAATACATCTACTATTAAATTAATAATACATACTAATTTCTAGAGGAATTACAGTACATTCGGTCACTACGTTCAAATAAAAAAGGACTGAGCATTCTAGAAGATGCCTCTTGCGTATTGCATTTAATTAGCGAAAGAACGAAGAAGAAATTCTTATATTTTTTTGTACTGGTTTTGATAAGTTTTGCCAAAATTCTCTTACCTCTAATTTAAACTTAATTTTTCTTCTTAAAAGAGAACGCATTCAGTAAATCAGTTCAAGATAATCTTGAGAAGACAAGTAATAAAAGCAAAACAATTAATTTTTAAGCAGTTCTATTTGCATTTTGGCATATTAATGCATCTAAACATTTATAAAATGATTTGTAGTGTTTAGTTACTATACTTCAGCATTTTTACCAATAAAAATGATTTTTAAGGTCTATTTCAATTTAAGTACCATGCCAATCTAGTACTCTGTCAGTCAGTCAGTCAGGCAGTCATTTGTCACTTTGTTCATTGTCTACCAGTGGCGTCATCTCCCGCAAGCTTTCAACGACAATAACTAAAAGCAGATTCAACAAATTGTTCCCAAACTAGGAAAGTTTTTTCGAGTCGAAACGTTTTCAGTGGTAATCTGTAAGAAAGGTTATATGGGTTATTCAAGAATTTTTTAATATAACATATTTCAACTAGACTCTGTGGAGAACGTATTTCAGTGAATACAGGTGCATGTCATTGTTGTGGAATTATTTCGTATATGAGGAATTTTGTTGGCAGTGACTGAAATAGCATGAACCGACTGTTTTCAAAATGAAGTCATTGACATCGAAATATTCCTGAATGTTGAACAGATTTAGCTAATAATCGATCAAAGGAAGAGGGTTAAACAAAACTAGTTCAAGGTAATACCTATATCTGATGATACCGTGTGAACGAACATGTTTAAATCTATAAAATCATATATTTTCAATATATCCGACACTTTTTCTAAAATGTTATTGTTTCTATCTCACATTGCATTAAACATGTATTCGATGATAGCTTTCGAATTTGATAAGTGTAAATTAAACAGTCGTTCCGCAAGTATAAATACACGTGCTAATATAGAAAATTGTCTATGCTTTAACTCTCAATTTTTCTTACGTATATGAAATATAGTATAGCAAAAAGTTATGTTTTCGGTTAAAATTTCGATGTCCAGTTTTTAGGGGAAATACACGTTTTCAAGTCCACTGAATCTGAAAAACATATTTTTAGAATTTGGTCTCTCTCTCTCTCTGTGTGTGTGTGTGTATACGTGTGTGTGTGTGTGTGTGTGTGTGTGTGTGTGTGTGTGTGTGTGTGTATGTGTGTGTGTGTGTGTGTGTGTGTGTGTGTGTGTGTG
>JAHWXV010881251.1:0-10142 GCA_024586415.1 Phrixothrix hirtus
CACACACACACACACACACACACACACACACACACACACACACACACACACACACACATACACACACACACACACACACACGCACACACACAGAGAGAGAGAGAGACCAATTTCCAAAAGATTACTTTTAGACCTAGGAGACCTGTAAACATGTATTTCCACTAAAATTTCGACATCGAAAATTTTTGTCGAAAACAATACTTTCTCTTTTACCCATATTTCATATAGGGTAAGAGGGAGTAAAAAGGAGTGAGCAAGCGGGAATTTCTAAATAGTATTGCATATAAATGTAATGGATGAAATTGAATTACGCATGTTATTTACAACGCCCTTTTTAAAAATCTCGCTAGTGAAGAATAGAACCATACTTTTATGCGTATATACTGACAAGAAATAATAAATAATATAAAGCTACATATTAATGTAAATAATCGCATTTAATTACGTCTGCTACTCGTTGCACCATCTTTGATATCTCATTAGTCAAGAATAGAACTACGTTTTATGCTTGTAGCATGAGAAATGAAACTAGCCAAATAAAATATTTGAATAATTTAAAAGTTAAAATTCAAGAAGGAATTATTCACGTAGTTGTCATGATTATAAAATGAGCGGCTAAATTTGATTGCTTTTCAAGCTAGTTCTAAAGGTATGATTATTCACAGGTTTACAGTAAAACGGACAATTATGGCACACAAAACAAAATGTAATGGCTGTTGTTGTTGTTATTCTTAAGGTAGGTTCGGTTAACGAACTGACGCTCAGGCCTACTAGACCCATTGTATCAACTGGCCACGAAACTATCCCTGAAGTCCTGAGATTTTTAGAAACTTCAGTATCTTGGTTGGGGAAGCATTTAAGATTTCGTTGAGTTCATGGAATTGAGATCGACACATATAGGTAGTATCGAACATTTCCCAGAGCAGGGCAATCGTATAAGAGATGAAATGACATTTCATCGTCTTCACTAATTTCCTACAGAGAGCTTCCTGGTGTACTCCAATTGTAGTTAAGTACTCATTGATACTATGGCCTTTTAGGAGGTCCGTGTAAGCTCAGATTTCTTTCCTGATTAATGAAATTAGAAACTGAGCTTGTTTAGACGTTGAACTTAAAATTAGACCCCTATCTTGTCTAAAGATTTGTTTATCCCACTATTGTCTGAATTTGAGAAACAGCTTGGCCTCAAACGGTAGATTTTATAACCCGATGCTGGAACGGCTGTTTGTATAGCAGCATCCACCCTAGCCAACAGATCTAATTTTTCATTGCCTGTATGTCAGTGGTGGCCAGGAATTCAACAAATAGTTACTTTTTGTTCCTACATGCCAGAGCTGGTGAGTTCTGCCAGTAGCCCGGAATTCGATAGGAACTTTCCGTGAAAAAGTGAGCTGTAGATTATGATAGCCTCTACTGATGCATTCTTCCGAGCAAGTCGACATTGCGTACATTTCAGTTTGGAATAGTTACTTCTATTTTGGGAGATTTGCTAAAAATATCTGCTGCTGCAAAGCTGTTGAACTTGGACCTATTTATAAACCAGATCAGGCCTTAGCACTCGAGCAGTTGCTGAAGATCATTTGTCCAATCCGCCATGCTGGGGATTGCCTAGAAAATAGTGTTGAAGGCTCTGACTGGAGTAACACGATCACTCTCATCCCAGCATAAGCTCGGTAAGCTATTAGTGATTGAAGTGCACCCGCAGCTGTAGTCCTCACTAGACCATCGCTACGACTGCAACAGTCTGGATGCAGTTCTCATTTCCTCTGTTCGTACTAGAAGGCGCATAAGAGGAAATTCAAGCAATACCTCCAGAGCTACAGTTGGTGTGATTTTTAGGCATGCCATACATTGTACTTTGTTAATTTGGGTATAGTTGCTTTGGCTCCCTATATCCGGCCACCAAACTAGTGATGCGTCAAGGCTGATCTAACTACCGCTGGTGCCGTGTACATTTGATGTACCACTTTGGTAGTCAAGTCCTATGTAACCCCTTAAGTGCGGTGGCACATCTAAAAGATGGTTGTCGTTTTCTTTGCCCTTTCCAGTTAGTTTCCATGTTAGTCTTTGGTCGAGAGTTATACCCAAATATTTAACATTAGACTCCCAACATATAGTTTTTGGTTTAATGACGAGAGGTCCTCCAATTGGAGTCCTAGTCCTAGTAATCTTGCTGCCTGGGGCAAAGACTCAATGTCCTCACAGAAAGATTTCCAAATTTTCGATTTATAGTTTCTCTGGCAGATACTAAAGGCCTCCTAGCCAGTGAATGAGTTGTTTTTTTCTGGCTTGTTGTCTGTTCTTTCGGAGAACGTCTAAGGTATGATCCCATTATCGAACTGTTGTCCTCATAGGGAGGGTCTGCACAGGACAATTCTCATCAAATGACTTGATTAGTGCAGTTTTCAATAGATTTGCTGTTAGGCCTAAGTCTATTGAGTCACTAATCTCACCAGACAGAATACTCATGTATACACTGAGGAAATCTCTGTAAGAGTTACAATCAGTGCCTGTTGAATTCCAACCTTGATCATGTCCCTATGCATGCCCACAACTGAATAAACGCCTGGCAAAGTGCATCTAACTTTTCAATTTCAAATAACCTGTTTCAGTTTTGATCTCATAAAATAGTTACTCTTTCTTAGATGTTTTAAGTCACACTAATTTAAACCACATTTTAAATTTCACCGAATTCAATTACCATCTATTAAAAAGTTAAACTTTTCAAGGTGCAGGTCAATAGTATACAGGGCGTCCGGAAAATAAGAGATATTATTTAACACACATGTCACGGGCCCTTAGTGAATATAAATCTGTAAAAATGTTAATCTAATGCGAAGAAAAATGTTTGAACATTTTCGTGTAAAGATCGATCACGGATACAGGCCTGACTACTCTTTAACTGTGAGTTTTAATTAAAAACACAAAAAACACAATGCCGTTTTGTTTTCCTCTACAAAATATGATATTGCGTTAACTATTCATGTACTTATTTGCGTTCATGGTCGCCAGTTATTTTAATAAAAGGTATTAGGACGTATTTTTTTTTAAATCGCCTAAATTTGGTTTTTTTTATAAAATTATTACTTATTAATTATAAATCATTTATAAGAAATGTTATTTGTTAAATGTCTAAAATTGACATAGGTTGTAATTTTAGCAGGTGTGCATAAAATCAAAGTCTATTTGATCCATATTAATTTGTATGAAAATATATTTATTACTGCTTAAAAATGTATTTTAAAACGTCTATGTTGTATGAAACTTATTTACTATTCTTATTTTGCAATTCTTATTCGTAAAAGTTACTAAGGATAAGTGAATTTTTCATATCTTTAATTTTCTAGGTAATAGGGATAGTTATCCGTATTTTAAGGACTTTATAAAGCTTGTAACTATACCTCTTACTTTATAACTAGATTTTTTGTTAATCTTTAAATAACACCAACTACGACTTAATTTGAGAGTGGCACATCTTGAGGCTTATATGTAGTAGTTTTATTCATTAGTTATATTCACTAGTTACTTAATCTAAGATGTTAACCAGTTTATAATTACCTTATAAACTAAGTCTTTTGTACAAGATTTTTCAAAGTTTTAATGATTCCTCCTTCAGTGGCAGTCTTAGTGAGTAGTAGACGAAAGAGTGCACTGGATTTAAAATTGTAGCAAGCACAGATCAATGACCTCCCTCCACAATTGAGTCAAGGTGTAACGTTTCGTAACGTTGAATTTGTCGCGATCACAGGAAGAAAATTATATTTCTATTTGTTCAGGTAGTCCATCGTATAGGGTAAGTTCGTGCGAACGTAATTGTTCGTGGACGTAGGCGGTCCACGGAATAGTTCTTGACCTAAAAGGGATTAAACGATATTGTCGCGATTATTTATCCCTCTAAATGACAAGACAATAAACCTTTTATTATATTACAATAAAAGAATCCAACAATTTTATCACAAAATTTAGTGTGTTAATTCTAATTATGATCGGATGAAATAAAAATATATTATTTGTATACAGTACTCAATGCAATGTACATTAGCTATCGTGGTGTAAGTTTTGCTTCTAATTTGCAAGAAATGTGTGTTTGGATTGATGAATACTGTATCTCATAATGAGATACTGATCCACCTCAGTGGTGTTAGGTATCAGTGACTGGCGGTCGGGTTGTGTGGTGCAGCGTTAGACCCGGGGCTATGGATACCTAACACCTCGAGTATTAGCGTACTGATCGGTTGTTATATTTAGAGATCCTATTACTCTGTCAACCAGAATCTCGACAGTTTCAAACGGTTTGAACTGGGCTAAATCTTATTACTCGGTCAACTAGGTTTAGGTCGGCCAGGTGTTTTCTTGTAGATCGGACAACTAAAGGCTTAAATTCCGTCGTCAGCAGTGGAGGACGGTGTCATAGTGCTCTGATTCTTCGTGACATAAGCCACATAAAAATCAGAAGGCGAAAGACGTCGAAGACATCTCATTACTCAGTCAACCAAAACGTAGTCGGCGAGCGTCACGGTGCTTAATAGGCCGTCGATTGAAGTACATTCGGGACCTTTAGTCTAGCCTACGGTGAGGTGCTATGAATAAAACGCAAAGGCTGACAAACTATCCGTACGACACTACGAGAGCGTGTTCGAATTCTTCGTTTTAAAAGTTGAAACTGGAGTGAAGTTAGTCCTCCAGAATCGTCTTATTTCTGGCAGCTCCATCTTTATTTGGCTAATACAGATTTCGGTTCTGTTTTCCTTGTCTTACGTTATTGTAATGATCGTGCATGCTTTCTTATGTTTGATAAGATAGTGTTCAATACATTATTTAAAATTGGCTAATATTGCGCAATATATCGTAACATTTAACAATAAGCTAATATTAATTTGTATAGGATTCGGAACTTCATTTAATCTTTCATTATACAAGCTACCTGTTATGTGACCAATAAATACATCTTATATTTAATATTTAGATATTTAATTAACTTATTAATTGCACGCCATGCACTTTTGATAGTTAAAAATTCTTATACTGTTATTTTGCAATATCTTAATTAGCTCTCTCACTTATTAACAGAAAACGCGTAGAACAATGACAGTACTTTTAATCGCATGTTTTTGTTATACGTCTACATTTGCGGATACCGTTACAAAGGATAACAGCTAATTGCCTCCTTCTACAATTAAGTCAAGTACCAACAACAATTGGGTCAAGGAAAAGGTCTACTCTCCGCAATTGAGAGACATTTGTGATACAATTAAGCTCTACAATTGGGCCAGGGACGGGACAAGGTCCCCTCCACAATTGGATTAAGGATTTCGATCAGTGATCCTCTTAATACCTTACCTTGCTGAAACTCCCACCAGTTGTTTCCATTACTCGCCATACGTGACTCAAGTTAGTTTAAAGATATAGAAGAATTTATATCTGACATGCGGTTGTAGTATGTGGACAAGTAAGTATTGTCTTTAATAAATATGGAAAGTCTAACTGATTTATTCAGAACGCTAAAATAAAAAAAAATTAACAAAATAGTGAGTGCATAGAAAAGAAAATTGCTCGTTTTCCTACTGAATAAGAATTTATGTTTTTTAGATATGTCAAAGACTAAATATGTTAGTGTTGGGGTGTATCCAAATAACGAATTATTACCTATTGTAAAGATCAGAAATATACGTAATCAATAATTAATATTGAAAGATAGTGATTGGAGAATCATATTGGAGAATATAAACATTATAATTAATTATTTTGAAGGTAACGATGAGAATATGCGGTTACCGATTAAAGCTTTTTCGAAAACGGTTTTCTTTGATAGAATAGACAACTCAAAAATTATATAGATTGGGAATAATGATAGAAATCAAATTTACTTAGGTCGGGTGTTGTTCATAGAATTGCAACGAACCAAGGTTAACCACATTTTCTACTCGAATTTTAAATTTTATGATAACCTAATTGAAGATAGTAGTAGACGAAGGAGGTTCTAGATTCACAATGGGGTCAAGGATTTTTCCTCGGCCACAATCGTCTCCACATGAAATCACCCTCCTCTTCGGGCGCCCCTCTTCCTACATGGGGAGAGGAAGAGCGGTTGGTCACAACCTACATACCGCTCAATCACTCCTCCACAATTGAGTCAAGGTCATGTCAATAACCCAAATTTGTATCAAGGGTTTTACTATCGCCCTTGGGCTTTGATTTCATATCTGCCCTTTCACTTTAACATCATATTTACCCTTGTACTTCCTCTCAACTATAAGTACATATGATAGGAAGTACATCGGACTACGTGAGACTTAATATCCTATAATTCTTTTAATGTATCTAAACTCGTAGAAGTAAACACTAGGTTAGACACTATCGTAGAGATAGAGCTGTAGAGTTATGTAGTTCATAGTGTAATTTTAGGTGTAGTACATACGAGGACTGTCTCAAAACTATCCGACCTTCTTTCATATCTTCGGGACTGACAATTGTAGCGCCCTCTGCCGGGTACGAGTATCAACGGCAAAGCTTTAGGAACTTCCTTGATGCTGCGGTGTTCGTCTGAACACCTTAGTTCACGTCCAGTGTGCGTTTGTTTACAACGTGTTGTTTACGTTTGTCGCATTTTGCTATTGTAGAAAATGATGGAAAGATCGGAGTAACGAATTTGTATCAATTTTATGTAAAACTCAAAAAGAGTTATACAGAGACCACCGCAATGATGAAGACGGGACTTGGGGACGAGTGCATGAGAAAAGTTGGAGCAATATTAAGTCGTTGCTGATTGTTTTTTTTTGATTATGAGGGTGTCGTACACCACGAAAATGCTCGTAGAGGTCAAATGATCAATAAGGATTATTATCTTGCAGTTATGAAAAGGTTGCGTGAGGCAATTCGCAGAAAACGGCCTCAACTTTGGCCAAGCGGTGACTGGCTTCTGCATCACGATAACGAGCCAACGCATACATCGAATCTTGTGCAGCAATATTTGACAAAGCACAAAATCGCACAGCTCCGTCATCCTCCGTACAGTCCTGCGACTTTTAGCTGTTCCCAAAATTAAAAATGCCGTTCGAAAGACATCAATTCGACGACAAAGAAACAGTCGAAACTAATACGACGAACGCTCTAAAGGCAATACCAAAAAACGAGTTCCAAGACTGCTCCCAAAAGTGGAAAGGCCGTTGACAGCGTATTCTTCAATCAAATGGGGACTACTTCGAAGGATTCCGATGACGCAGAATAACACCAGCGGGGAAATATGAAGGAAGGTCGGATAGTTTTGGGACAGTCCTCGTATGTAGTTATAAATAAAGAATTTTAGATAGAACTATTTTTTTGTTATAAAATTTTTAAATAGTGAAATCAGATATTACAAAATAATGCTATCACAACTTAATACAGAGTACTTATGAGAATTCTAATTCAAACACATAGCTGATGGCAACAAATAATTTTTAAGGCTTCTCACCACCGACAACAGAAGAATAGCCCAAAATATCATCAACATCAACCGTAAAGTGGGACTTAAGATCCTTTCAATTGAAATCAAACTTATCATAAATTACACTGTCTTAATAATGAATTAAGTAGAATTAATGCTTGTATAAACAACCTTTTGCCAGCTGAGACAATCTACAATTTTAAAAGATTTTCACACATTAATTACGATAGAATTTTTAACATTAGAAAATTCAACATTTTTAAATTTAAGAATAATCTCAATGAAACAAAATTTTACAAAGACAATAATAAATGGGTTATTAATCTTTCAGATTAAGTAATACCTGCATACATTCTTAATTTTGTATCACTAGAACCTACCATTTGGTTGCCTACCACTAAGGATGATCTGAAATTAGGTCATTTTTTAGTATATACTGAAAATATTCTAAAAAAGCTAGATAAGGGTTGCAAGCTTATAAACGATCACATATTACCTATGAGTTAATCAACTTTCTGTCATCAATTCCTCTAGTTTCAAATCATATTTTTTATTAATAAACTCTATAAGGAGACAAGGATGTTTCTTAAAAACAATCCTGAATTAATCATTCTTAAGGCAGATAAAGGTAGTGCTACAGTCTCTTACTCGAGTAAAATAAATGACCTCTTATTGGATACTTCTATGTATTAACAGGTTGATTGTAATCCCACTGAAACCATCCAGAATAAATATAACATATTTATTAAATTTAGTTCTAAATAAATCATTAGATAACAAGGTCACAAAGACTATCCGCATTTACAAAATGTTCCGGCAAAATTATATGGGTTGCCAAAAATCCATAAAGATAATGTACCATTACGACCCACCATCTCCTATATTGGGTCTCCGATACAGAAACGCGAAGTTTTTGGCCAAAATTCTATATAAATTATAGAGCGGATGGTGATCAACAGAATTCCGAGCTTAGGTATCTTATGAAACTGTTGGTGAGTCTGTCCCATCGTTGTATCCCGCATCCTTTTTCCTTTGCATCTAGGGGTGTAAGCGAAGCAACAGTATATTCACCTCTCTGTACCTTCACGTGGTATGCCAAGTCTGCAGCAAAGAGATGTAGCGAAAGAGATAGGGAAGATTCGAAAATATATCATAATCTCTGCTTCATATTGTATATATGAGTGAGTTGTTTGGCTGTCTGAACAGTTCATCCACAAAGTTATCATAAAAAATAAAATGTTTCAGTATGATGTTTGAGAGCGACAATTTTCAAAGATCCGATAGTCTTTGTAGGCAACGTCAGAAGTCTTGTTCAACTAAACCAGGCAAGTTTAACAAATAAATTGTGTATTACATTGAATCTGTATTAGTCAAAAGATTGACGTTTTACATCAGCGTCTAAAAATATATTTAGCCTCGACCCATACATCTGTGAGAGGTAAGTAAATTATAAGTTTTCTTTAGATTCTTGAAATAAATGTCAACATAAGTCGTATCATACGCGTCGAAGTATCCAATACAATATTGTAACTAGTCGCCATTGTACAAGTGATAGTAGATAGAATTAACGGGGCCTGGATCCTCCTCTCCTCCTCCGAAGGCGCGGTCTAACCCAACCTGTAGGGGCGTGGTCTAACGTAACCTGCAGGGGCGTAGTATAACCTAACCTCTTCCCCTCCTCACGTGTATAATCTAACCCAACACCGCCCGTATGGGCGGGGCTTTTCCCACCATGATTATCTTCGCCATTTTGTTTTCCCGCCATTTTAGGATGTGGCCTCATCACCCACTTAAACAACATTTAACAACCATTTTGCTTCCCCGTCATTGTAGGGCGTGGTCTCATCACCCACGTGACCAACATTCAACAAGCATTTTGGGTTTTCAGTCATTTTAAGCCATTTTACTCAATCAATTATTTAGTTACTTAATAATATCCCGAAGGGATATTTTTGTTAATTATTTCGCTTAATCAAACTTATATGTGAATACTTAATTTTCTCGTACACGCATTAATATCCCGAAGGGATATTTTCGTTAACTATATTTCGGTTAATCAAATTTATATGTGAATATTTAATTTATCCGTTGCGCGTATTAATATCCCTAAGGGATATTTTTAATAATTATATTTATATAATTCAAATTTATATGTATATTTTAATAAAATTCCCCATTACGCGTGTGAATACTATGTTTTCATACATTTAATCCATTTAATATCCAGCAGTATTTATCCATCTTTTATTATTCTTATAAGCCCAATTAAATGCAAAGTTTTAATTAAATTAACTGTTTTCCATTTATAATAGGATTGTAAAACCTAATTTTCATGTTTTTATACAAATATAACCTATTTTAAAAATAAATTATAAATTATTTCGCATTTAGTTGAAACTATTCAAACGTTAAATTTTACAAATACTCAGGTATAAATTTTACCTTTAAAATGTACTTCATATGAATCAAATCAGCCGTGAAGTTTGCGAGTTAAATGGTTAAAAGGGATAACATGTTTCAACCTCTGGCGCCAAATTATAACGTCTCAAATATTTAAACAAAGATTTTAATTCAACTATTCGACCCTAAATTTATGACAATACAAAAAAGGTTTTCAAATGGATTTCTAACATACCCAATTTAAATAGTTTCAAACTTTCGAATGCAATTTACCAAACTAGACATAACTTTTAGCTATGGCGCCGCATTTATTATT
>JAHWXV010881477.1:0-12772 GCA_024586415.1 Phrixothrix hirtus
TAATAATTACATAAATAAAAACTAAAAGCATATTGAACAATAATTTCTAGTAACATGTAATAATAATTATTATTTCTAAATAGCCAGGCAGCCTTCTAGTTTTTTAAAGGTATCGTTACTCAGGAAAACACTCAAATAGATTCTGGTTTCTTTTGAAATAATTTTTAAAAGTTTTGCTTACTTAAATGAGTTAACCAGGTTTTTTAAATTATTTTGTTTTAAGAACCTTGAAATGTGCTTGATTTTTTTTTGTTAGAATCACTGGATACCCTGCCACTTGACTCAGAGAACCCACTTTTCTGTGAGCTTTAACATATTAAGGTTTAAAAATTTACCATGAATCATTTTTCACAAACGTTAAATGTAATCAACATTTGCAGTGTTTTGACAAAGGTTATATTATGGTAACTAGCTTCCCATATCTCTTCTTTCTGAACTGGTATGGGTCGATTTAAGGCTGCCCAAACTTTTATGAACCAGTAATGAGTAAATATTTTGTAATGATTTCTGGTCAATCTATTATATATCTAGATTTATTGAACAGCAGTAATGGAACAAAGTTTCGAAATTTTTGTTGAATGAAATCTAAGCAAATTATTTTGAGTCAGGGATCGTATATGAGGGTGAGTAATAATTTTAAAATAGCGCGGGAGTAATGAGGAAGTAGTGGGGAAAGCAAAGCTGGTAAAGTAGAGTACAGCTTTAACCAACGAACAGTGACAATATCAATCCGTAGCTGTTATCGGTTAAGAATAGCATATTTTTATAAAATAGTTTATTTTAATGTGCGCTATGGAAGATAATATCTCACAAATTACCACCTTTCTGTGGATGCGTAAAAGTATGCGATGGCATTAAACGCTTTAGTAAGCATGCTAAATCTAAAACCATGACTCAAAGTTGGATTCAACGTTTGAAAGATAGCAGAAAATCAATTAATGGTAAACACAGAAGTATTCGACCAACAGATTGCTACCAACGAAAACGCGAGGAAAGTTGAGGAATAGCTCTCCAAATTAGAAAAATAATCATTAGAGAGGTAGTTAACACTACATGTCTCAATTTAGGCATTGCGCACTTTATTTTGCACGATCATTTGGACGCTATCACAGTTAGTGTGAGTTGGTTTCAAGTTCCTCGACGACTAGTCGGTTTTATGGAGTTGTTGAAGTTATTAGTTCTCCGAGTATATTATTCAATAGACAAAACGATGCCGTGAAAGCAAGTGTACGAACATGGTGCCTGGAACTCTTGTGCAGTTCTTTCAGAACGATATTATTTGTAGTACCCTGACAATAGAATAACAGCCATAACAAGGCTTCATTCCGTTTTATATATTTTACAAAAACAAACCGAACATGATTTTTATATGACACATCATTTCTTAAAAGTGTTTACCTGTATGAACATTAATACAATGTTAAAAAATATTTATTTGGTCAGTATTTGTTACACGCTACTTAATGGAAACTATTATGTTTAAGACAAAACAAGTAATACAAAAACTGCTAAATGTGAAACTAATGTTTGCAGTGCGCTACAACAATAAGTATAAGAAAATTTTTGAACATGTCTGTTTGCATCTACCTTTACCTCTAAAGGTAAGTGATTATTACTTGTTTACAGAAATAAGGAAGGAACGGTTCAAAAATTATAAAATAAGGCGCTGCCACATAAAAAACATTTATAGCAGTACTTTACATAAACGTCAGAGTAACTGTAGTTCAGTAAACAAGTTACTCTATAAGCGGAATAAATGTATGGAGTTAGGAAGATCATATAGAATAATGCAGCATTACTTATTGTTAACAAATAGAGCTTATATGACAAAATACTCACTAGATGCTGAACTTCCCTGGTACATCAAAATTAATGCGATAAACTTTCAATGAATCCTTAGAATAATCGTTCACCTGAATCAACGCTTTCAGTGGATCTGACTGTATATCATTGTTTCAAGAATCTTTAGAAAAACTTATGGGAGAGGAAACTATCCTATTATGTATACTTCAAGGTCAGCGGCGAGAATTTTAATGAACCGGGAGTCATAAATTTCAAAAATTGCCGAATTGCATACAATTCATACTAAAAGAAATATTGTAATATGATGTAGATGTTATGTTTAACATTCGGTCGTTTTAACATAGAACATTACTTCTACCAAATATCCTAACTTAATAGACAAAATTTTAAGCATGTTCAAAAAATTGTCAAATTAAAAATAGTTAATGGAAGATATCCTTAAATAATTTTAATAATAGAATAATTTAAATTGTATAGCTGTGATTAATAAAAAATACCTAATATAACAATTCTGAGATTAAAGAAGCTCGCGAAAGAGATTCTTTTTCAATTTACTTTGATTATTTGCTTAACATTTCTAGATAGTTTGCTGGTACTAGTCTAATGTAATTACATTACATTTCATAGAATTGAACAATAATTCGACACTTTTTAAATTATTTCTCTGATTTCATATACGAGTACATATCGACATTAACTTATGTTAAATGTTGATATAGTTGGATTCAAATTAACTTGGGTATGACTCATCTATATATACTGTAATAAAAATAAAGCGGGAAATATATTTGTTTCAACAAATTTCCACGTGTTAAATGTATAAGGATAGCTATAGCAACACATTTTCGAATTTATGTTTTTAAATATTTTTAGTTCTTTCGTTTACTATTTATTTCAAAAAATCCTCTAACATTTAGCATGTACGGAAGCCCATAATACGTTTAATATTAATTAAAAAAATCATAATTTTACTTTATAGATTAAGCATGCTTCTTGATGAGCACTTAAAATTGCAAACTACGACTACCACGGCTATTGATAAATTGTTGAACCAAAGTATAATTTAATTCATAGGTTTTTTTAAGTATGTGTCATACTTAAGTTAGTTTAAATCCAACTATAATATGCAAGACTTCTTATAGCATTGAATAGTATATCAACAAACGAACATGGAATTAAGTTAATTTTCACATGGGTATGTGTTTCCGTCACGACACGTAGCAGAGTACCGCAATCATATCAGTGGGCAAATAAACATTTCCAGCGAAGTACACACAGTACTTTTTCTACATTACAGTTAAATCAGCAACTTAGAATCAGAATGCCACACAAATATTTTTTATTATGATATGCGTTATCATCAAGAAGAAGTAATGTTGAAATACATTGTCTAAAAATATTGGTTAAAAACTAAACAACAATCTTGTGCAGTACCAACAGTCTTTTAAGAAAGTTGCGTTATTATTAGGGGTTGCGTATACGTATACCATCCTGTAGCGATTATCATCATTCCTATTTCAAATAAACTACGTTAGAAGTAGTATTAAATGTTAAGGGCTACTTTAAAAGCTTTTCGATTTACAGAATATATACATACAAATAAAAAACGGCAATATTACGACCATTTACAGTTCATGCATTTCAATTATACCTTATAAAAGTTCAATATATATTGAAATTTTCTCAAGTTTGTATCTACAAACAGAACCCTAAAAATATTTCGCAGTCACCAAATACTATTTAAATTTATATATAAAAAAGGAATGCTTTTTAAATTTTTATAGATATTAATTTGATTACAAATTCTAAAATGCGTACCAAAAGTAACATTCACTGCTTTAAAATTTTTTTGCTAATTTTTCAGATTTATAGACTACGTTAATTGTAAAAGCGGTTATTGCACACGTTTTAAATCATTAAACAGAAATAAATAATCACTATTTTCTAATATCATCTTTTTTATATTGCTCTATCGCCTGTTTTTTTACATTTATAGTTATTTTGCTGAACGATATTGATAAAAATACAAATTTAAAGTAACTGATTAAAATATACTTAATTTTAAAGCTATACAGAGTTAGATTAAAAAGCCAAAAATGAAAATATTTTGAATTTTTAAATGTAATACAATTAGGGCCGGTATCACAATTCTGATTTCAACTTTAGTTCACTTAAATGACATTTCTATATAAACCGTTATAATATTAATTGCTTGTATAGGAATCAATCGTAGTTTTGATTGGTGAGCGTTAAATTTTATAGTTACATGTTTAAGAAAAGTATAGAGAATGGGGTATTTTATTCACAGCGAGATCATGCTATTTTGTTAACTGAAATGTCTCTGGCGAAATGTCAAGTTAAAAGCGTACATACCTGGTCAAATATAGTCAAAACAAAACATTTCTTGATAGTTTTAAAAATAAATAAATGCTCGACAAGGGTCTAATAATTTTACTGTTTATAAAAAGGTATGGGAAATGTTTTTCTGTTATTTGCCATAATTCAAATCTCTTAAAGTCAGACTGTCATTTGATAAAAATTTTAATTAAAAATGAATATGCGTCCATGGAAAATGGTTACGGAAAGTTCGTCCCGAAAACTCGGCCTCACTACAATTTGACCCTCCACAATTCGTTTCTGCACAACTTGTCCCGCATAACTCGTCGCCCTCAACTCGTTCTCATGATGCATCTCCCACAATTCGTCTCCTAAGACTTGCTGCCATAACTAATAGCACAAAGGTTTGTAGCGAAACCATTTTTTTTTATGTAAGTTTAAACGCTCCACAAGAAAATTTAATGATTCAATAAAAAGTATAAATCCTGTGCAAGCTCCAATTAAATATGTAGGATGCTAATAAGATTTGTATAAAATATAAAATGGAAATTACAATTATAAAATTCATTATGAAACGATGTTTAAAAATATATGACCGAATTAGCAAATAAATAATATCCCATTTCTCTAAAATCATAAATGCTATTCAATGTTGAAGAAATATGCATTATTATGCAAATTAATATTGAATTACCCAAAAAGATGAAAATAATTGTAAAACACTTATTTTAAGTAAATGTCGCAGTTTAAGATGTATTTAGTTAAAATATTATAATAACACAAGCTATATTCTTGAACAGCTTCCAAGGTAGGTTAAAATTGAAATAAAATAATTTGGTTAAATTAGATGGCTCAATTGAAGTACGTCTGCCTTTGTTTACACGATTTGAAGGTAAAATTATTAGAATAATCGAATTATTAGAATAACATATGGTTCTCGAATCTTGTGGCCCATGAAAATTTTTTGGGATTTATGATTTATAGTTTATTAAACTAAAAATTTCGCGTTGTATTAGCGTTTACTAAATACTTCGTAATGAATCAACGGTTTTATTCAACAATTTAATATTGTTTTTTTATTTATACTTTTCAACGGGCCTGGTTTAGATTTTTATTCATTTTGAAGTTGTCACGCATGGGATACAACTTATGCATAATTGTAATGCATTTAAGAGGATTCAATATTGTGATATTTTGTGTGTCTAACTTAAATTGTACGCTAATCCTTAACTGCTTTTGGAGCAATTAAAATTGTTATGAAGAAAAAATTTATAAATTGCACTATGCAGGGTGTCCGGAAATGACGAGAAAAATTGTGTGGAGATTGTACTCGAAAAATAAATACCATAAGATCTTATTTTACTTTTATATAATTGCTATTGCTTAAGTGAGCGAAGATAACTTTTACTTACCAGTTAAATTTCAATAAACTTTAATTTTCTTAAACAGATTTCAAAATCAATTTAATTTTAGCTGCTTATTTCAATATAAATTAAAAATATTAGATATTTGCGAAAAACTTCGCGTAATTGGAGATGTAGAGAAAAACATAAAAATGGAAAAGAATGTCGGTAGAGATTTTGGAACACCTGCAAATATGCTCTCAACAATTCTAAAAAAAAAGTTTATTAAAATTCACGCCGTAGAAAGTTTCGGTTGAAGTTCAAGAAAACTATTAAAGAAGTCCCGTTTACCGAATTTAGAAACTGCAATGAATGAGTGGTTTAGCAGTGTAAAAGCTAAAAATTTTCCAATTTCCGGTTGTATTTATATGTAAATATAGTTTTTTCGTGCATTACGTATATTTATGCGATTGTGGACTTCTTTTTGTAAACTAATGAATAAAATTCAATAACTCTAATTTTCTATAACTCGAATATTTTATCTTATCTCTTGACACTTCGATTTGTAGAAGTTCAGCTGTTTCTTGAAAACTTAAGGTTGTAGAAAAATAAAATTTTATATTTAACTTTATTACTAATGACCGGAAGTGCCACTTTATTCTAGCGATGTTTAGGTATTTTGTGATTTTCCTGAAAACAGCTCCAACGAATTCTTTTAAACCTTCTGTTTTTTATTTATGCTTCTACTTCACCTTAAAGTTCACAGTGTAAGTGTACAGGAAAGTAACTAATGTCAAATTTAATTTAAAATGGGTAAGAGAAAGTCGTGTGTTATCTCACACCACGTTTTTTCTAACTGGTTTTTTGTTAGTATATCGAGTCTCTCCAAATTTGGTACACATATTACTAGTATCCTGGTATATCTCTATTCCAAAATTGACGTAAACTCCCGTATACCGAAAGGCGGAGTCTGCTCGTGATAGTTGCACGTTAGCCAAGAATTTGTTTGCTTAATTTTTTTTGTAACTCTTGAAAGAACAAAATTAAAGAGTATCAAAAGATCAAACCTCTTAATTGCATTATAATTATCCATAAATTATATCCCGTGCGTAATAATTTAAAAACGAATAAAAATCTAAAATAGGCACATTCAAAAGTATAATTATAAAAACAAAATTAATTCGTCGAATAAAACCATTGGTTCAATACTAAGTATTTAATAAACACTAATACAACGTGAAATTATTAGTTTATTAGAATATAGATCATAAATTCTCAAACAATTTCATGGCTCCAAAGATTTGAAAATTATATTTTTTTGGTACTAATAATTTTACCTTTGATTCGTGTAAACAAGAGCAGAAATTAAACATATAATTTAACCAAATTATTTTATACAGTGGAAAACGTTTAACACGAAATCGGTCAACACAGCGGTATTTTAATCGCTTAAGACGGATTTATTTTTAAGTATGGTGGTTTAATATACACTTTCAATTATATTTAATACTTTTAACACAAGAGAAAAATCGGTTAACGCGAAACATAATTTGAAGTTTTCAAAGATTTATTACTCATCAAAAAATGATTCTGTATCCAATATCGTTAGGAAAATCGTCGTATACCCATGTCAAGTCAATATTGTGACGATACGGCGTTACTGGGTTTCAAAGGTCACACATTGAGCTGACAACTTGTAACGGTTTTAGGGTTCTCTAATAGTCCACGCTGGTGTGCCAAATTTTAATGTTTATACATAAGAAAATACTTTACAGATTACTTTTGAGTTCTTTGCTCCGGCATGCTATGAGATAACTCCGTTTCTACAGGGTGCATAGTTCGTCGTATTCAATTCAACAATTAATACCTAAATATTGCAAGTTAAATATTTTACACATTTATTTGACTCAAAAAATGAACTATTTAGCAAAAGAATTCAGTTTATTACAAATCGAGAAATTTTTATTATAAATCAAGTTAATTCTCAATTCTATTACTACTACTTCAAATAACTAAGGGCCCTTTACAGATTACACCGATATGAAAACCAGCGGTCAAACATATCAAAATTCATATGGCAACTTATTCTAAAAGGCCAACAAATACAAGAATCAACAAAAAATGCGATATTTTAGCAACAACAGAATTGATTTCCGAAAAAATCCCACCTTTGTGTTTGACTGATTCTGTGTATAAAATATTCAGCTTTTAAGAACGTATTATAAGCTAATCAAAATTAAAATAATGTTCTATAAAATAACTTTTTATTTTACCTCACGCTCCGCAATCTAGTCCACGATACGCCACTGGATTGTTTTTATAGGGGATTTACAGATATACCTCGAACACCTGCGTCAGTACTTTTAAGTTCGGGTACTTCCAGAATTTTAATTTGATTTGTAAATTTTTTGTCACTTTTCGTTGGCCTTTAAACAATTCTACAATGAAAGTTTAATAACGTATTTTACCTGTCAAATAATTCAATTGTTTCCGATAATTTCGTCTATTTGTTGGACGATTGGCGCCCAGATCACCAGTTGAATATAAATCATTCAATTTCTCCTTGGTTTTGCTACCAAAGAATTCGTTGTTGAATTTTATAAGATGGCGTCGGCCCTTTTCGACACAAGGTTACTAACCGATTTTCTAAATTTATAGGATTTACTCTTCACTACTGGTGAAGTATAAGTTCACTATTTATGCGCACTAAGTATATTGATTTCGATACTAAAGGCACACTTATACCTTTTAAAACAATTTTATTTCAACTATCAAAATGGCGTAATACACTCGCAAAGTGCACTTCTCGCTACGCGTCTCCCTCTTCTAATCAACGTTCTTCCGAAAACACTACTCCATCTCTTAGTTATCTATAGTAAGTTTTATATCTACTGTTGTCAACTCAGGTACCAACTTAGATCGAGCTACCTTCTTTTTAACAAATTGTTTATTAATTTAACTGATTCCTTTTGCGTAAATAATAATTAATAGTAATAATAATAATAAATAATAATAATAATAATAATAATAATAAATAATTTCAAGTAAAACCGGTAATGAACCGGTCATTTACCAGTGACATTAATTTATAAATTTATATAATACAAACTCAAATCTTGACCCATTACAATATGCATTAATAGGATTAAATAACAATGAGGATAATGAGGTTTAAGGAATTTTTAAGAAACTGATTACGCAGTATAAAGTTTATTAGTGCATAGTAGGTATCAATAAGCTTTTTTATTCTAGCAAGTAAATTATAAGTATGTATGTACTATGTATTTATGTTGTACTTGATAAAATGCAAGCATACGTAAGTCCAAAAAAGTATTAATTTGATCAAAATGCTAAAGGCGAAATTTGTTTAACGCGAAAGTATAACATAATATTCCCTTTAATTTCGTGTTTACCGTTTTCCACTATATTTATATATTGACTAAAAGCACTATGTAAGTTTTGACCTGCATCAGAAACTGTTTAAGAATAAAGGTTTCATAATTATCATCTTCTAACTAAATTTTAAACTGCGACATTTGTTTAAAATAGGTATTTTACAACTACGAGTTTTTCGGTAGTTACATTTTATAATTTTAAATAATACACTTTGTAACTAAATAGATCAATGTTAATCACACGATAATGCACAATTTTCAATTTTGAATAAAATTTCTCATTCTAGAGAAATTTGATATTATTTACTTGCTAATTTGGTCGTATATTTTAAAGAACGTTCCTAGGTTAATTTTATAATTGTAATTTCTATTTTAAATTGTATACACATTTTATTGGCATATTATATCTTTTGAGAGTTTCATTGAAGCTTGCAGAGGATTTATTCTTTTTTATTAAATTATTAAATTCTCTTGTAGTGCGTTTAAACTTACATATAAAAAATTTGCTTTTACTACAAATCTTTGTGTTTTTAGTTATAGCAATAAATCTTGGGACACGCATTGTGAGAAGTGAGTTCTGGGGACGAGTTGTAGTGGATGAGCTGAGAGGAACGAGTTATGGAGGAAGATTAAGGATTGCAATGATTGCAATTAAAGTTGGTAAGTACTGGAAATGCTCCACATTTCATAAAATAAGCATTACAGTAAGTAGGTGAGGTCATGGCCTTGTCGATTTAAAAGATATAGAGAATGTAACTTGAGAAATAGAAGTGAAGAGATGCTTGAAGTATATGCAAATATGAGAAGTACGTAAACTAATTAAGACAAGTTAGATATAAGAAAATGTAAGTCATGAGTATAATAAATAATCATTATTATTTCGAGTCCAGGTATTATCCCTTTAATAAAGACCCAATTTTAAAATAAAGCAGTTTTGTGTGATTACCAGTTATTAATTTTAGTTCTGTTTTTATAACAAATTAGCGTATTTTAACTTAAAATAAAGGTCCTTACCTCGAATAAGTTTCGTAAAATGCAGACTCCCATTTGTTCAAGTAACCATCATCTTTGTTCTAACATTGTTAATATAAATGCTGTTAGGCAACGTTTTTTCAATAACGTCGCTTCTATAAATTGCATTGACTTTCTTAAACTGTGTATATATATATCCTTTGAAGTTTTAACTTATTTAGCTGTCGAGTTTAAAATTGAGCTGCCAAATTAAAATATCGGAGATTGACGACATTCTCTCCTGGTCTGGGATATTATTGTCAGATTTATAAGATCACTATTGATTCTGTGTACAAATATAATATGAGAAAATGCTACAGAAGATTCTGTTTGATTAAATTCTACCGAATTCTTAATCTATTTTTAGTTAATATATTTGAGTTGACCCTAATTTATACTTTTTTAGACTGTTTTACCCCATTTAATTCAATTTTTTATTTAATCTATATATTTATAATAACTGCAGTAGAATTATTTTATATTTAAATCTGAACTTATATTTTCCAATTTAATATATGTGCTTTCTTATTTTTCATTCAACTTTGTTATTTAATGTCTACCGTTTTAAGAAGTATGGAATAAGCTTCAAACAAAACCTTGAAGATTACGCTTCGTCTACTCATAGAATGGTGTACGTTCGCAAATATCCATGGCCGGTATACATATTTAGTAAAAACACGCTACGACTTTGACAAATACTTCTTTAATTCGTTTTTCCTAATTCAAACCATTAAGTTGAACGATTTTAATCTTGTGAAGCCCTACTACCTTTACCTGCCAATTTAAAAACACTAATTTGCTATAAATTGATTAGAAAAGTCGTCACAGGTAAATCGAAGCGTACATCTTGACTGAGCAGGTAACGTATCAGTACTTCTACTTTACAACTTCAATTCGACGTTATAATGCAATTTTGACCTATTACAATCGCTGTCTAATGCCATTGTAGAATATTACAGCAATTTTATTTTTTTATTTTTTATTAGAATTATTGAATAAAATAAAACCTAAAATCATTACTGATATAGAAACATATTTAAAATTTTTACAAAGCAAGTAATTGTTTTAAACTTAGTCACAATAAAAATTTCGACAACAAATTACGCAACATGCGCTGGAATATGAGAAATAAAACACGCTCTCTTTCTGTTTTGCTTTAAACTTGAACATTAACATTATGTGATTTTTCTCCAATATGAGTGTGAACGTAGGTCACATACATTTTATTATTGTTGCTGTTCTGCTTACATGAAAGTTAATTATTAATGAATTTACGAATGTAACTTGCAGCCCATTAAATTAATTTTGAAATTATATTGTTTATTTAATAGCAATTACTGCAAATTAGTTGTTAACATTGAGTGCTATAAAAATTATTTTGAGAATCCAAGAAACTATAAAATCGTAAAAATCGTTACAACTCTAAGTAGCTTATATAGAAAGATGTACATTCTGCTTTTTGTAACAGTGTCCTTTAACTATTATCGAAGCTAATGTGGGTAATAGAAAACTGACAAAACTATTTGCATTTCCTTGAATTTTAACTGTTTATTTAGTGTGTTTGTGTCGATACTTTGTGTTACTAGTAAACAGTACATTGCTTTTGTGTAAATTACTGTTTGAAGCTTTTTTTACAACATGGGGATAGAATTGGGCGTTTAGGAAATTATATGATTTAATTTTAGTACATCATGTTCAATTAGTAAGAATGAAAATGCTTATATAGACAGAGTTTGTCAACCATTACTCTTTTATAATCCTTTATTACACATATCAATATATACGTACTATTCAATCCGAATATGTCAAAAAAACATATTACCCTCCTTCTTGTGTTGTGATTACAAATTTCAGTCATTTTATGATGGCGTGTACTAACACTGCAATAATCATCTGAAATCGTATAACTATTCCGCTGCTTAATTGATCTTTGAATAAATTTCAGACCCAGGGTTCTTATAGCTATCCTTCTTTCATATAATTTTCAATATTATAGCGTGCGTACAATTATGCTGAAATGAACTTACAAAAGCCTGACGTGATTACAAAGTTTTATGCTTTCAATTTTAGTTAAGTTACACTCATTTAGGCTACAGTACAGTATTCTTTACCTTATATTGCTGTCAAAATTCAGCGTCCATACTCATACATAGGCAATTTATTATGTAAATATATACCACTTTCTTCCAAAGTATGTACTTCCTATGTACTCCGAAATTTCAAAAATTATCGCTTTCCTACACATTTTCTAAAAATATTTGTACATCATTTTTACTTATGAAACATCTCATATTAGCAATTACTTTGTTAAAATAAATTGATTTTAATAAAAACATAGGATTAAGCTCCTTTAGTTTTTGATTGCCATTTCGGTGCAATTATATATTTGGTCGGTTTTTAAAAAAATATTTCATTAAAACTAAGAGATCGTCAATTCTTTCACCAAAAGCCCCTAAATTTTTTAAAAACGCATTGTGTATAACATGAATGTTACATGAACCAATATCAATACGTGGTTTGTACCTAATAGATTTTAATGTCTTCATTCATTAATCTAAAGACCTTCTTGTTTAAGTTTGGTCCGTCACTCCCTAACATGAGCAGCTTGCTTCTAGGCAAATTAAAAAAATCTAAAGAACTATTTATCTTACACAAAATGTCATTTGCAGAAGCAATTTGAATAAAATATGTACGCGAATGTGTAACAATCACTTATTTTTCTAATTTTGATCAATATCGATCGTGATTTGGAATTCCTTATTAAATCCTTTGTTAGATATTTCATCATAGAAAATTGTAAAATGCCCTACAAAATATTAAATCTAATAAAAAGTATAAAAAAGTAGGTATCAACAATAGCTGATTCAATTTTAACGTCTCGTC
>JAHWXV010881534.1:0-10944 GCA_024586415.1 Phrixothrix hirtus
CCAATGTCAGGGGGGAATGAGAGTGGACCAAGTCTATTTTTAGACTGGCCTTCAAGCGGGGATTGCTGACTTTTTGTATATTTAACGAAATGTTTCTAATGCTTTATTGAATAAGAATATATTATTGATAAATTTATAAAGCAAATTATGATGTACAAAATAATATTGGTACTTTACAAATTGGATTTGATTATTATAGCGCGATACTATATACTGGGTATTTACAAATAAGCGACCAAGTCGTAGGATTTTCAGACAAGCTTACAAAATTATACAATTTTATGAACATTTTTATATTAACAATATAAAAATCACATTTGTCTTTAGGAAGCGAAATGATTAGTGTGTCTAACAGAGACACTTAATTTTTTAATCTAACCTAAAGACGTTCGGTAGGAATAAAGAAACTAAAAAATGTGCACAAACAATTACAGTTTCAAATTATATGAAATAACATTTGCTTTTGCCAAACGCAAAAATTATATAAATAATTTATAATATAACTAAATAGTTAAGATATTTAATTTAATTACTTTCACAAACTTAGAAAATACGTTTATTTAATTCCATTAAATAATTTTTAATAAGTTTAAATAATCTCTGAATGAGTAGAAACCGTGGTAGATCACCAGTACGAAGAAATCCAGAACTTATATGTTTAAATAACCCTTCAAACGATAACATGGCCGAAAATAATTCACTTTTACCCCCAGGTTTTAACATGCATTTCTTAAATCGAATTCCCAATTATGACGGAAACCCATCTACTTTATCTGAGTTCACAATGTATGTAGAAATTATTACAGATCCGTTTTGTAGCAGAAACTCCATATATTACATTAATAAACTCATTATTTTTGACGCCAGAAATAAATTAAAAATCCAAACACTTGAAATTATAACAGGCTATTATTACGATAATTGGCAAGAACTAAAAAATAAATGAATTGATAACTTCGAGGACCAAAGGTCCGAAACTAACTTGCTGATAGACTTTACTAGATTAAAACAAAATGAAGATGACCCTATTCAATTTTATAACAAAATTCAAACACAACTGGTAATCTATAACAATAAAGTGTTACTAGGCAACGAACCTGCAGTGAAAAATATGCTGGACTAATGGGAACGGACATAGTTTTAAAACTAACAACCTCAACTGATTATAAGTGAATGCATATACGAACAGATAAAACTACAATCCCATTTTTTTACAATCCCTCTAAAACACAACAAGAAATCCGAAAACCTAATGCATGTAATTTTTCAAGAATTTTATCAAATAAAAAACCTATCAAACAAATTTATATACCACCTCGTATTGAGACTTTTGTAATATTACATGCAGTAGGAAAAAATTGAATAAAAATTACCCAAAAATAAAATTTAATAAAAATTTAACAATGCCATCAACTTTAATAAAATTATACAATGATTGGCTTAAAACATGTATTTTAAACACTTCAAATGAACCGCAAGCAATATATTTACAGTCCTTTATACTTAGAAAATTATAACACAGACGAAATTAAATTAAATAATTTAGATGTAAATAGTTTCAATTTAAAACTAATAATTTAAAAAAACAAATAAAATTTTAAATGAAAACCTAAGAAATAACTTGATAACACAATACCTTAATGACAAGGAAACCACGCTTCTAACAAATTTGTGTTTTAAATACAAAGACGTATTTCATTCACCTGATGTCCCTCGAACGACTACGAATTTAACTAAATAATAATAATAATAATACCTTCATTAGAAAACAACCAATACAATTAAAATTAATTTTAATTAACTAATAATTATTCTAACTTAATTTATTGGTTGCATCCAATCAGAATGATGACGCGGTCATACTCTGTTCTACCACCTAAACCCATGTTACTGAGACAAAACCAAAGCAAGTAGTACAATGAAATTACGTTTAGTTAATTTCTTTTTTATATAATTTTTTAATACATCTTTAAAAATTTTTTTTAAACGCCCATCTAAGTACATAGCTAGCAATTCCTTAGGAGAACCAACATAATCAAGAAAATAAGAAGATGACACCAATTAGTAAGTAAAAAAAATTAGCGTTCAGTTTGAGAATCAAAAAGAAATGCGCGAAATTTTTTTTAAATCTCATAACCGATTCAGTCTTTTATTCCGGAGGACACATGTTCTATCCTTTAGACATACAACATGAAAACGAACGTTTAAAAAATGGAGTCCTGTGGCTTGGAGTAGTAATTACGTTTTTAAACCTTATGTTGATATTATGAATATCTGTTCAAAATTTAATCTTATTATATAAATAAGGAGGAGTTTCCGTATGAATTAATTTAAAACAAAAACGAGCAAGATGTAGTACTGTCCATTATACATTTTAGCCAACGGATATCGTACAATTTGTACGAAATTCTTTCAAATTTTCTAATACCGAAAATAAAACGTAAGCAACTATTTTGGAGAAGTTGAATTCTTTTTTATCTCCATATACGATGTTACAGAAGTTGAAATGAGATAAAACTAATGATTCTGATAAAGTTATCTTTGTTTTAATAGTTAAAAGGTATCTATGATGATAAAGACGTTTAAACAAAGCAAAGGACTTTTGAATTACTCCATTTATATGCTATCTAAATCTTAATTATGTATCCAGAAGTAATCCAAGATATCGACTGACCTTATTACATGTTAATGTATTATCCTTAACTTTAACATTCGGCTCCTTGAGTACCGAAATTTTATGTTTACTGTTATCAAATAGTAATATAGAACATTTGTTAGCATTAATAGTTAAAGAATGCCTATTAGCCATATCAATGCAACATGATATATCCCGGTTGATAATTGTATTAGCAGCCACACATCCTTCTTTCAAAAGAGAATAGTACAGCTACGTGTCGCCCGCATAGGAAAATCAGAAGTATAGATAATGTATAACAGCGGTCCTAAAATTGACCATTGGGGAACGCCAGAAGACGGAAGACGGGATGCAGATATTTGATCATTATAATGTACTCTTTGAGACCTAGCAGATAAGTGCAAGATAACTAAAAATATTGATGACTGATTAAAGCTAAAGAAGTGTAATTTCGCTAATAGCATTTTATGGTTGATCATGTCGAAGGCCTTCCTATAATCTAATATATTAGAACTGAGACTTTGTTTTGATCTATGGCTTCGATAATGTCATCTGTAATTTTAAGCATCGCAGACGCACAACCGTGGATTGCAAATTAGGTAAAACTATTTGACTGTTCAAAAAGACTTGATTTGAGAATCCATCACTTTCTTTAAGGTTTTGCATAATATTGAAAGAATACTGATTGGTCGTAGGTCTTTGAGATCTTCTAAGATTTTATTCTTTGGCAATGGGATCACTTTGGCTTCTCTTCAGAGTAACAGAAAATAATTAGAATAAAGACATGAATTAATGAGATGAGTGATATAAGGAATTATGAAAGGACAATATAATGTTATCATATCGATAATAATATTATCTACTTCCACAGTTTTGGTAGTAATCGATGATAAAATTTGATTAATATGTTTATTAATAGCAGATTCAAAGCGAAACTCATTGCCTAAGCAAGGCTTCTGATGATGTTTGTAATAATTAATTAACATACGGTCTGCTGCTTTGGAAAGCTTATGAACCTTGTCAATAAAATAATTACTTATTTTATCGGGATCATTAATTTGCGTTGGTAAAATATTTTGTTTTTTCTTTGAAATAATGCCCACGTACCGGATCTTCCTCTAAACACCGAACAAGAACTAAAACAGATTCACCCATATTTACAAAAACGTACAGATATCCTCACATCAATCCAGAAGTAAAAAGGCAAATAAAGAAATTGCTGGATGATAATATTATAGAACCTTCTGAATCACATTAGAATTTTCCAATTTGAGTCGTCCCCAAGAAAATGGACGCCTCTGGTAAAAATAAATGGAGAATAGTCATCGATTACCGGAAACTCAACGAACAAACGATGGAGGACTAATATCTATTACCCAGAATAGAGACAGTATTAGACAACCTAGGAAGAGGTAGCTACTTTACAACGTTAGATTCCGCCTCAGGATTCTACTAAATCGAGGTAGAAAAAAAAAGAGAAAGCAGCATTTTCAACTGAAGGACACTTTCAGCACAAAAGAATATCATATGGACTTAACAATGCACTCTCCACATTTCAGAGTATGATTGATGCCGCCCTAATAGGTTTAACACCGAACCAATGCCTTGTATATTTAGATGGCATCATCGTCTATTCAACGTCACTCGAAGAACATCTACAAAGATTACAAAACGTATTTGAAAAATGTAGACAAACGAGACTAAAGATACAACTCGATAAATCTGGGTTCTTATATAAAACAGTTAAGTACCTTGGACACATAACATCTGAAGGAATAAAACTGGATCCCATGAAAATAACGGCTATAAAAAAATTTTCCAGCACCAAGAAGTAGAATAGAAATCAAATCATTTTTAGGACTTTTCGGTTACTATCGAAAATTTGTAAAAGATTTCGCTAAAATAACAAAATGTTTGACAATATCTTTAAAAAATGAGAACAAAATTGAACATACCCCTGAATTCATACAAAATTTTGAAAATTGCAAGAAAATTTTAACTAATGAACCCTCACTTCAATGCCCCGATTTCAGTAAAACCTTTAAACTTACTACAGACGCTTCGAAATTTGCATTAGGAGCGGTCACAAAATGGTAAACAAATTTGCTATGCTTGACGAACATTGAGCGACACCGAGCAGATATACGCTACCATCGAAAGAGAATTACTAGTAATGGTATAGTCAACAAAACAATTCAGACTCTATTTATATGGAACTTAATTTACTTACCACAGACCACCTATCTGGCTTAGGAACCTAAAGAAACCTAATTCTAAATTAACCAGATAGGAATTAAAATTAGAATAATATGACTTTGAAATCAAATATCTCCGCGGAAAACTTATTAAAGTTTCAAATGCCCTATCAAGAATTCAAATTCACGCAACAGCAATCGAAACGCCAAAAAGACTAAATACACCAGAACCAATTTTAGGGAACCAAAGTATGATACCTAGTAGAGCAAACACACCAGACATCAGTGAAATGTTTGATATATCAACATTCACACCCATCGATAACGTACCATCCAACGAAAAATGTCAAGAATCTCTAGCTGACACGACATCATCACCAGCATTAGATATATCAGAAAAAACATTATAACATTTTGAAAATCAAATAGAATTTTCAACATCGACCTTACCGAGAAAAATTAAAATTAATAAATACGATGGAATCACACGCTACACTCTATGCTTAAATGACATAGATAAAATGGAAAAATTTAATGAAATACTTATTGAATATTGTCAATCCAATACTTATTATTAGAGTTACTTTCCTGACGACACATTGTATCTAGAATTTTCAAATTTCATACGAAACCTTACTAACGAAAACACACCTAAATTTCATAAATGCTCTTCACAAGAAGAACGTCAAACATTAAAAGCTATGAACAAACGTATAACAGAATTTATAAATAAATGTCAAATTTGTAAAACTCAAAAATATAATCGAAACCCGATCAAACAACCATTTCAACTTACACTCTCAAATAATAAACCTTTCCATACAATCCATGTTGACATATTCAAAATTGAAGAAAGAAATTACTTAACAATTCTAGACGCTTTTTGAAAATTTGCGCAAGCTTACCCTATAAATCACACAATAAACAGATGTAATAGAACAATTATCTAATTATTTTTTTACATTCACTACACCTGAAATTATTATAGCCGATTGAGGATTTAATAAGGCAATTTTTAAAGATTTTACAGCTATACATAAAGTACAATTACATACAACCACTCCACACCATCATCAATCGAATTCGCTAGTCGAATGCTTACATTCCACTATCATAGAACACTATCGGTTATTAACACAAATACCAGAAAATGAAAAAGTAAAATGCATCTTGTAACGAGTGTTCGAGTCCCTGTTTTGAGGACGTCAAATTCTATAACGTGTTGGGCTAGTTTTTGATCGTAATATATGTTGAGACTTAGTTCAAACACTGAAACATGTATACCGCGGTATAGCTCTATTTTAGTCGAAGATGGGTCCAGGACGGTCTTTTGGATGTTACGGCAGTTTACTAAAACTTATCTTAATATATACAAGTTAAAGTTGTTTGTACAACTGCTTCCCATTGTGAACTGAGATTTATTAAAGGTTCTGGTTTAATATAATTTACAGTTTCGGTATGTATACATTTTAGTTTTGTCTTTGTTCTAATTAGTTTAATTAAAACCTGACATTTGATTTAGTTATTATTTATAGGATTTTTACTTTTGTCATTTATTTATCGAGCTCGATGTACACACTTGTATTGTTATACTTTATGTACGTTTAGTTTTGTGATACAATTTGATGTATTTTATTTAGTTAGCCCTATTTGTAATTTATATTTTTGAAATTTAAACATGTTTTAAACTGTATACTTTGAATAATTTATTTTAATTCAGATTTTACCTTTATTTTATATGTTGCAGTCGAACTACACTTGCAGTGCATTGCTTTAATACCTGACTGTATTTTTATACCTTTAAATAAGAAGTCTTAAGACAGTAAATGAGTTATTTAATTAATAAATGGGGCTATTTACAATTTGAACTTAAGTTTGGTTTAAAACTTATTTACAATAGCTACCGCTTGCTCCTATTTGTATCGGGGATACTAGATAGCGCTTAAATGCGCTTTCGACGAAATGTTAATCAATCGCAAAGATTTCTGGGTATTAGATTAAAATGACGAAGTTTGTTTATGCGATCGTGGTGCAATTAATTATGCAGTTTTTGTCGGCGTTTTGTGCATTAGGTAAATGAAATTTGGTGAAGGTTTAATTGTTCTTAACTCGAGGTTATCTAGGTAAATTGAGAAGCGACGTGCACCTAAGGCTGGTATCAGCATGGGGCGAACGACACAAACTATGGCTGGACCTTCGTCCCGTAAAGGAAAAGGATAAGCCGCAGTGCTATCCAGCAATACGGTAAGTTTCAGAACAGTTAACCCTTTTGTCAAAAGGTTTGAAATTTCTTAATTTGAAATCAAAGTGAAATACGCGGTAACAAACTTTGTGATTCCGGACGTACTACGTTTTCTGCAAAAGAACGCTATTCTCTGTTCAATTTAGAAAATTGCGGCATGTGTTTGCATTTCGTTCGGTTTATTTATAATATTTAATTTCGGAAGGTGAACCAAGATATTCTGAGTTCGTGAATTTAATTTTTAAGCCGGTAAAATAGAGATAAAGCACCTCGCTATTTAGGGGTGGTTTAAAATATTGTACTCTTTCGCGGTTTTGGCGTTTCTGTACTCTAGGAAGTCAGAAGACACTTGAACTCAATAAGCGACTCTTGACTTTGTGGAGTTAGAATCACCTCTGTTTTAAACGGCCTCACGTATCGGCTTTTATAGTAAAATTGTTATCAACGGATTCAATTAGGAGCAAACTTTCTGGCTTACGGAGCTCATCTGATTAATAATTATTACATTATTAGATGCACTATTTTTATATCTTAGGAGTAGTAGCAATTTATATTGATGGCATTGCTCATGTACAGAACTAATTAATAATATATCATTATCAGATAAACTATTCGGCTTAATTAGCTCACAATATTACACAATACAGCAATAATAAATACCTATTTAAAATTAAATAATTCAATCGTGAGTTAATTACACCAAAGTGATTATTCTAATTAAGAAGGTATGAAATTTTCCATAAAAGGCTAACATCGTAAGTGCTACCTTATCCGCGAGGGTACACTCGTATGCTTTGCTTTTAAGGTCAAGTTCCTTGACCTGCTAAACTATATTTTCGCTAGTGTAGGTCAACGATCATGTGCTCCTTTGATTATTTACCTTATCTAATATAAAAATGAATCCAGAAATAATTATTGGCCAAAAAAACTATTAATATTAATAAACGGTAGAATATCGGTAATTAAATATGAAATACTTAAATAGAATATATACAGGATGTTCTAAATGCGAATTAGTAAAATAATTTGAATTATGCACAATTCCTGGGCCTATACCTGAAATAAGCGTCAAGTTTGTGTTTAATAATTATTCAATTAATTATTTATTCAAATCCAAAATGGATGCCAGGTATAGGTACATATAATCTTAGTTTACAATCATACCGCTCATTCAAATCTTAGTTTTACGCATTTTGAATTAGGTTTTGGACATACCGACAGTAAAAACCCGTTTGTTATAGACTATGATAAGAGTTACTACCATGATTACTTAGTTGAACATAAATCAAAAATAAAAATATTTATCAAATTATAGAACAGAATCAAAACGAAACAAAACAAAATCGTAACGAGAAACGCAATGCCAATCGTAAAAATAAAATATTTAAAATCGGAAACAAAGTATTTGTTAAAACAAATTTCAGAAATAAAAAAGAACCTAAATTCTTAGGACCCTTTAATATTACGGCCATATTAAAACATGAAACTTTCGAACTGTTGACAGGAGAAAATGACCACAACATTATTAGACACTCTAATGAATTATTATCCTTTTCAGAAAAACATGTTCCCCTTTGGAATCCTCATCATCTGCACACTAGTAGCAGCCGACGTCACCATTCAAAATCTAAAAGACAATCTTGGACTTTACCCACTAGAATGCATTATTAAAAGAAGACGAATGGACCCTCATCAAAATTATAGATTATACACATATGTTAGAAAATTATGATATCTTTAGAAAAAATATTGTAAAAACCACTACAATTTTAAGAAATAAAAACTTCCCTAAAAGACACGATAATTCAGAAAACGTCGACCCAGAAGGAAACATCTTACTTGTAATAAAACAATATTTAGAAACAGATGACATGACATTTGATCACGAAAATTTCCTATTAATAATACAACATCTAGAAAAAGTAGATGAACTTGTAAAACAGCTATTTCCAGAAAATAAAGACATAATAACATAACACGGACTCATTGACGGATTAGGTACTGTATTTAAATTTTTAACAGGCAATTTAGACGCTAAAGACGGTGAAAGATATGAAACTATGATTAAAAAGTTACAAGAAAATCAAGAAAAACTATACTTAATCAACAAGCCCAAATATTAAATAACAATTTATGTTGTAAATAATCTAGCCACAAATCAAGAACTATCAAATAATAACATTAACAAAGTCATGCTAAAAATCAACATTTAGAAGTAATTTCTAAAACACACGCATTCAAACTATTGGCAAATGAAATCATTCATTCTTTAAGCCTTTTCATAACCACTTGTTAGGAATTTGCTCAAAATCAACAGACGCATTTGTCTCTAATAAACAACAATGACTTAATTAATAACTTAAATAAAATCCAAATTTATTTAGAAGAAAAATCAGAAAAAACTTTACAACTTCTGTGACGTTTCGTTTTTCTCTGCTTGTGTCGAGGGAGAAAATTATTTATATTTAGCGTTGATAGTCTACAGCTGTGCGGGCGGGATTTCGTCTTTTACAGGACTGCTCATTAACAGAGGGTTTGATCATTCATACCTAGCTAAACTGGTTATTAAATAATAAGTCAGTAAACCTTCATAACTTATGTATTTTAAATAAAAACAAATAAATTATTATTTACAAGACGAACATGAAAAGTTCAGACTAAATATGTACAAAATAATTATGGGATATTTACAACAATTAACTAAGCATTCTCTAACGCTAAACTAAAATCGACGGTTTCAAATAAACTAAATACATGGTCTGGAATGCTACAATTAATACGTGCACAACGAAGCATTCACGCAACGGTAATTAACTATTGAATCTTATGAATAAAGCTCAAACAATGGCGGTGTCAATCATTATTGATAGTGAACGGTTCATTTCGGCTAGCATTATCTTTTAATTGGGGACGGTTGACAAAGTTAAATTATCGTCAATGTAATCAATTTAATAGCGCTTCTCGTAAGAGGGCTCCAACCAACAATAATTAATTTATATAAGTCTTTAACGAATGCCAGGATGCACTTGGAAATTGTCTAGAATCAACGCTGTTGGCGAAGATATGCAAACGAGAATAGTCGACCTAGAGGATTTACTGGTCTCCTGATACTGCAATCCTTTGCGGTCTTGGTGTCTTTCCACGCGACAGCCTGTTACCTTCGCAACTGGCAGAAGAGTCTGCAAGCATCCCCTGCGGGTCTATCAGGTTCGTGCGCTAAGTCCCACGGGTAACTGTGGTGTAAGAACAAGCCAGGCAACCCAGGGCCTATGATATAGGTGTCTACGAGCCTCCAGTATAGCTGTTACGCTCGCAACTGCTCAACTGAAGATCACGTCGGTGACGGCAAGAAGGTTTTACAACTTCCAAACGTAAACTAAATTCGCCGTTTAATAGTGTGTTTTAATGCAAAGGTTGATTTTACAAACGGGTCCTGATAAAAGAGCGTACTTCAAGTTTATTGTAGCGCATTCCGACCTAGAGCGCGCTTCAATGCGGCAGGCGGAGTATCTCTCCTCGCGATCAAATGTGAAGTGAATCGGTTCGAGGTAGACACGAGAGTGTGTAGCCCGCTCCGCATATAAAAGTGAAGTCTCGTAGTCAAAGGCGAAGATTCGTATATTGAGGCGGCTTGCTCCGCTGTTGAAAGCGAAGTTCCTTTATCGTACTCGCGTCGCTCATTATATACTATTTTGATACGCGGTATCTTTATTCCACTAGCGTACTATGTTTTCTATTTCAATCTTGTGCTTTACAGTCACTCGGTATTTGCAATTTATAACGGGTTCATATTTAAAATGGCGGTATCTCATTTTATATATACAATTATCTTAACTTATTTTAACTACATACATTATTAGTAGTTTATCTAA
>JAHWXV010881714.1:0-14611 GCA_024586415.1 Phrixothrix hirtus
TATATATATATATATATATATATATATATATATATATATATTTAAATAAATTAATTAAAACCATCCACATAAAAATTGAATACGCTGTAGAATGAAATCAATCTGAGAAATCTTTCATTAGTAAATCAGTTCAAGGGTTAATTTCATGCGAATATAAGTAAAAACTGAGAAAACTTTGTGATCGTTATTCTTGTTAAACTGTAATTTTGCTGAAAATAGATAGTTGTTTGTTTGTTTACGGCTGAGACTTCAGGATGCAGAAATTCTCTTGGTCCTGTTAGATTACAACTGTGAAACGCTATTTTTTTAATTATTGGCATTTTCGGTGAATTATAGTAATTCAAATTAAATTATTTAAATTACACCTTTTAACTGTTACGTATTTGGTTGTGGGATATTTAAATTTGTTTATAAAGTAAAATTGTGGATGTAAAATTGTAACAGACTACGCCTTAAATATTCATGTGATATCGCCGCGAGTTAAAGATACTTGCGCGTCGGTATAACTTTTGACGCAGTGTTAGATTATCGTTGGTCATAGTCAGTTATCTAAACTCCGCACTCAATTCCTTAAAATGGCGTGTTACATTATTTGTTAGTTTTATTTCTTTGGTTGTTCGGCCGTGGTTATGTATATCACGGGTAAATTAGATTTTGGATTAATTAAGATTGTAATTAATTTTCTATCGTTGTTTATAGCAAAAACCGGTGGCATCTATTAACATGGTTGTCTTAAGCTCATAACCAATAAAAAGGGTAATTTATCTATCATCTGTCGTAGTCGTATATAAAGATTTAATTTAAGAAATATTAGTCTTGGCGTTATGGCTTTGGATAATTCCGTTGAAACGAAATGAGTTGGCTGGGTTCAACTAGCTAAAATCTACATCTGGTGATCAAATGGAGCAAGTGTTTTCTAATGTTTCACTCTTTTACACTAAATCGAGGTCAACTTGTCTTTGTTAGTCACTATACGTTATAAACGACATAGGATGATAAGAATTCAAACTCTAGTTTTTATAATAACCAAAATTATATTACAAGTCGAAGTCCTTGCTTTTTAAATGTTAAATGTTAACTTTTGGAATGAATATTCATCAACTTCAAGGTTTATATATTTAAACATCGTAAAGAAATTAATTCAGTAATACGCTTCGGATAAAACTTTAAGTAGTGTTTCTTCCTTATATTTAATTAGAATATTTTATTTTGGTAAAATTTAATTTCATTTAAAGTAAATGAAGTAGTTTATGAGTTAAAACTAAATTGTTCTTGCTCAGTTTTATTATCACACAGCTGTATACAAATTTACTTTCTTGAAGTTGTCTAGATTTTAGTTGAATTATATATACGAGGTTTGACGTTAAAATTTCTTTTGCAAATGAAAATTGGATGACTATTAATTCATTTATTGTAACTGCAACAAATATTTAGGTATTTTATTTAAAGCAAATAGGTACAGAATTTATTTAAGCTAATAATTATAAAATTTCTTTTGGATATTTCACTTCATTATGTTTCGCTAAAATATATAATCTTTCGAAATTTGCATTTTATAGCACCTGTTAAGTTATAATTTTGGAATATCGATAACAAATAACAACTATTTCTTCTCCGCTAGCATATTTGTTGTTATACGATGTATGCCTAACACTATTAATTTTGTTTATTGTAATTTTGATTTCTAGTTTGCTCCTTTAAAATTAATTCTTGTTCTAATGAACTTTAACGGAGAAAAATAGCTTGTGCCTTGTTTTCAAATCTTTAAGTGTACTTTATTTTTGGGTGTGTTGATTGTAACATAATTTATTATCGTCATAAAATATCGGGTGGCCTAAATCCCGTTAAGGCAAAATTTTGTTAACCAAGTTTGTCATTTTGGTGTCTCGAAAGGGATAAAAATTTATACCTAGGTGATAAGTATCTTTTGTTGTGAGTTGATAACTCAAAAACATCGGGTGACCTAGATTTCGTTAAGGCAAAAAGTCATTAACCAAGTTTGTTATTTTGGTGTCTCGTAAGGGATAAAAATGAATTAGTAGATATTAAGTAACGTTGTTATTTATTCTGTTTTTGAATTTATTGCAGAAACTCGTTAACAGTAATAAACGATTTTCTTGTTTTACTTAGCTGCATTTGTTTTCTCATTCCTAGAATCTTGCGTTTCTTTAGGTTAGGTTTGCAGGACTTAGAAGCCGTCGTACATTCTGTCGTGTGGGGTGTATGTACGAGATAGGATGATACATTCGACTGGTGCTCTTTATAGGTGTACAGCTTTTTTTCCTCTTTTTATAGGTACCACCTGAGAAGTGTGGCCCAAAGCCAAAACCAGTGTAGCAAATCCGCCAACGCTCCTCTTCGATTTAGCTAAGCTGCGATAAGTTCTGTTTCTATTGCAAAACGAGCGACCGGACCGTTTGCTGTAAGATCCAACTGTCATTTCGCCAGATCTACTAGAATTTTGCCGAATATGGAGGGGTTCTACCGTTAGTAGGGATTTCGCACGTGCCAAACACCACATTGACACGGGACCTATGATTTTACTTCTTTATCCGAGAAGGGGTTTTTAAAATTTTTCTCCTCTGAAAAATTTAACAACCTGGATCGGGTTTGAACCCGCGTTCCTTGGATGTATATATATATATATATATACACCAATCAGAGCCAGCAAAAAAAATAATACGTTTAATATTGTAACAAAATTAGAAATAATAAGAATACCGTAGAACATTCCAGAACAATCGAGAAGGTTCGATATAACTAAGATACATGAGGCAATCACAAATGATTCATTACTGTAACATATTTAAATAAATAAATTCAAGGTTACAGAAATGAGTCATGGCATTGGAATTTATTACATCAGCACTATGACAAATTTCATTCCTTACCGATGTGAAATGTTCCGACTTATTTCTATATAAATAGTAGATTAAATTCCTTTATGTTTTTTTAAAAATCTTGTCTTAGTTGTAATACATAAATAGAAATATAAGCGTTTATTGCTAGTGTACTGTCAAATAAATATTTAAGTAAATAAGTGTAAATAAATAATCATAATTTAGTGAATATAAATAAAGACCCCTAGTTTTTTTTGCATTGCGGTTTGTTATTGAGGGTGCGAATTCATGGGCTATTAATAATTAAAAGGTAGTGTTAATTGATTTCTATATGTCAGTAACAAGAAATGTCGAAAATTAATGGAGTTACTGATGGAAATGCTGCAAAATGTGAGGAAAAAAATGAAATCCAATCTAACTAAATTACAAAAAAAAATGGACGCCAATCAAAGTAAACTAGAAGAAGAAATGGTATCCATTAATACTAATTAAATTAAATTACAAGAAGGAATTACAAAAAACCTAAAAGAGGAAATGGTATCCATTATTGATTATCAAAATAAACTACAAGATGCAATTAAATTGAGCCAAATTAAACTACAAGAAGAAATGGAAGATGTAAATGATTTGTTAACGAAATATGAGGAGATAACTGAGAAGTGAGACGAACTACATCAAAAGTTTATCCTCCTCGCCGTAAATAATAAAGTCAGCATACCCAAGAAGGAAGCGTCTTCTGTTCCTCAGGAATAATCAATAGAAGCGAATGTGCAGCAAGTTAATCACTTGCACGTTATTGAAAATGGCATGCGAAGCACTAAAAGATATACTAAAGCACCCACGTATGATGGGAATACATCGTGGGTCAATAAACAGTTCATGGTAGTTGTAACATGGGATGATGGTCCATCGAAGAAAAAATAACTGCCTTAATAGTTAGTCCACGCGGGGATGCTTTAGATATTCTACAAACCATATTCGGGAATTTGAAACTGAAATTGCAAAGCTAGTGATATTAGAATAGCTACCAGCTCCAGAAATATTTATTGTACAAATTGGGATGAAAACAGTTGTGGACAGGCTTTTTGATTTCGAGACACAATGGGTACGTAGATTAGGACGTCTGCGTGACCTTTCAGTGCATTGGCACGTACACTGGAATTCGAAGCAGTCAAACAAGAATCGAAGGGCCATGTTCGTGTACATGCCATTGAGGAAGACAAACCTAGCCCTAAGAGTTTGGAAGAAACAGTGTTTAGAATATTTAAAGCACAAAAACCAAATCGGCACAAACCACGATACTAAAAATGTGGTAAATAGGAACATATACAGAAAAATGCCAAGAGGCTCTGATCATTCCTGGTGCTAAGACAAAACACCAGGAAAACTTCAAAGGACAGCTATGAAGAGATGAAAATTGATCTCTGCTAGTCATGTTCCAGGCGTCACCATTCAAGTGGCATTGTTAAAACATATACCAGATGGTCTTTACAGTAATGGAACAGTCGCAGGGAAGAATTGCCAAATGCTGCTACATACGGGGCAACTAAAACAATAGTGAAGCCCAACATTGTTGAGAATGGAATATTACTGACTTCACAGCTGCGATTACGTATAGCTGCAGCAAACCGTGCACAGTAAAATTATTACAGATATTGAGATTGATTGTAAGAAGTATTAACATCGCATACTAGTAGATGATATTGAAGAAACTATCATATTGGGCATTGGTATAATGTCTGAGTTTGGTTTCGCCTTAGACCTGAAGAATCGTGTCATACGAGTTGATGACGAAGAGATACCCTTTAACTAACGAGATGACCATGAAATAAAAATAACCTTAATGGGAGAGGCGAAGTTACCGACAAAAAGTGAAACAATAATTATGGGTTAACCGAATGAAGACTTTCGGGCAGGATGCGTAGGAATCCCAGAAACGAACAACATAAATATTTGTCGTGGTATTCTAGCTGGAAGGGTGTTAATAAAGGTCAAGGAAACGACATCTGTTCACTTGAATTATGTTAACACCTTCCAAATTAGGAATTAGGAATGTGCAAACCTATCTCATTGCACGAAAACCAGTGAGCAGCTTCTACCTGTAAAGAATTTATTTAGTTGTGCGCCACACTTGAATCGTTGAACAACGACATATCCCATGAACAAAATAAAAAGCCATCCGATTAATCTAACGATATGCCGAAATATTTGCTACTGATGTCGGTTTGAACGGAAGAACAAACGCCGTGACACACGAAATAGGTACTGGAGATCCCCAACAAATACGGCAATTACCAAGGAGGCTGCCTTTATCCAAACGAGAAAAAGCCTAGTAGTCCTTAGGTATCACCAGTTGTACTTGTTAAGAAGAAAGATGGTAGCTCCAGATCCTGTGTAGATTATATTCACTTAAATAATGTGACCAAAAAGGACAGCCCCTCTACCCAGAATTGACGACACTTTAGTTACACTTTCCGGCTCCAAATTATTTTTGACCTTAGATATGAAAAGAGGATATTGGCAAATTAGTATGGAGCATGAACATCGCAAAAAGACAATATTCTTCATTGGATATGGTCTTGGGTAATTTGTAGTGATGTCCCTCGGTTTGTGCAATGCATCACCAACATTTGAAAGACTAATGAAATTTATCGCGAGAGGGCTGTAATAACAAACGTGTCTATTTAGACGATAACATCGTTATCCTAAAATTCTTCTCAAGATAGCACTAACGGAGGTATGGGAAACTATGCCTCATGATGTTATCCAAAATGTTATAATCGAATGCAGGCAGTAATAAGGCAAGGGGAGGGAACACGCCTTATTAAAAATACTCCGTAAACTAAAAATTTGTTTATTTTTTTTGTTTACTGTATCGTATTTACTGACTCTAGTACTTGAGTACTTTCAAGGTTGGTGTGAATATAGCCATAAAATATTTTCAGCGTTTCCATTATTAAAAAGCTTAAAAAACCATTATAATGCAGTTAAATTAGTTGAAAAGAGTTATAATTTATGGAACATCAAATGAAGCGGAATTATTAAAGTCGTTTAATTTTTTTGCTCGCCAGTGTAATTTTAATAGAATCGCATAGGTCACTAATTTAAGTCATTCTCTTGTAGCCGTTCAATCTGTCTCGCTATTTGGCTTTCTGAATTCTCAAACTGTAGTAGCCAATTCAATGTTGCGTAATCAGTTCTCAATAAGAGATGTCGTCCATAAAGGTATTTGTAAAAGTGTTCAACAGCCTTTATCTGCCAGAAATTCTTTGCCGTAACACTGTAGTTTATTTCAGGTTTTGACACCACTCTGCTAAAATCGGATTACTCGTTTTTATCAACCTTTTATTTGTGATAACACTGTATCTATGCCAACGGTATCTAAGACAAACCTTCCCTCTACTCTAAGATAACTAAGTATGGGTGCGGTTACCAAATATCGTTTAAGTGTTTCAAATGACCCTGGCAGCTATTATTCCATAAGCACGGTTGATCTTCTTCAGTAAGTTTTGTAAGGGGTTTTGATTGTCTGGAAATTTACATACAAATCGATAATGGTAAGTGCATAACCTCAAGAAGGTTCGCAATACATGTTTATGTTTTGGTCTCTGAGCTCACTGATAGTGGTGAGAGAGGCAATTCGGTTTCTAATTTGCCTTTTAAGCTCATCCTAAATGTGTTCAATGGGAGTCAGGTCTGAACTAAGAGGAGGCCACTTCATAGTTGTTATCTGCATGTTTCAAAGGTATTCAGTAACTATCTTTGCCATATGCGGACGAGCATTATCGAGCTTTAAAATAAAAACATCGCCTAGGAATGGGCCATAAGGCACGACATGTTCTTCAAGGATGTTATCTATATATCGTCCTGCTGTCATAGAGCCTCTGTCGATAAAAACTAATTCTATATGGACTTCAAAAAAACACCAGCCCAGACCATTACGGAAATGTTGCATTCAGCGTAACGCTCTCCAGGTCTCCTCCTCACTCGATCCCGTCCATCAGCACCAAATGAGCAAATCCTATGCTCAACGTCCAGTTTTGGTGATTTCGAGCAAAATCAAGACGACTTACTCGATGATGCCTGGGAAGTTTAAGCCCATTTGCTGGGCGATGAGCTTTTAAGTTTGTTTCTTGAAATCTTCTTTTTACAGTCCATTCACTTATTCTGATCCATGAACCTTATCTAGACGGCTACAGATATTTACCGCAGTAATATGCCTGTTTTATAGAGCGATAGATACAATAAAACGATCGTTCGTTTCGGAAGTGGCTCTTATTCGTCCTGATCCTGGTTTAAAGGAACCAGTCTTCCGATAACATTTATAAGCTTATTGAACCTTGGATCGACTTATTCTGAGACGAGTCGCAACATACCGTTGAACATATCCTTTTTCAATTAAAGCAGCAATTTGAGCTGCTTGGGCTTCAGTTATATCCATTTTTGGAGTAGCCAAATAATCGAAACTTAATCTTTTTACCTCATACACTTCCGGGAATTGAAAAAAGGTGCACAAATCGACATAAAAGTAATTCACTTGATGACCAACTCTCTACGATGAATTTGAAATAAGCAGATTAATTGCGCAGGAACTGAATAACACTTCATCTAAGTGACAATTTTTTTGATTTTCAGTTGTTTTCAATATTACTAATCATTGCTGTGAATCAATTGCAAATAGTTTTCAACCGTTGGAAGTGAGAATTTCAAAAATATTATAGTGGTTCAATTTTTTTTTGCTCGTCAGTATATATAACTATGCGAAGTGATCGAGTTGGAACATGTCGGTTTCGCCTACGGTAAATGGAGTTGGCACGTGAATAACAGTTTTCTTCTCTGAAATATTGTGTATGTCTGAAGAAATAGGACGAAGAGAGTTGTAGGGAATCTGTTATTTACTATAGTACTGTTCATCAATGATATGAAATATTTAAATATGGCAGATAATCAACATCCAAAATGACCAATCCTAGGGCTCCACTATAGCTCTAACGAAAACCAAATCAACACTGCTGCTGTAATTGTGCGAGAAGAGCGACGAGTCACATTAAGGCAACTGTTAAAGATTCAAAATGTTTGATTAGGTTCTTATTTTGGTAATAGAAAAGCTACACAAGGGACATATTTATGTGTGGAAGGTTTTGAGACTAGTTACTCTTGAGAAACATGATGTTCGTTTGCAAGTTTGTGGGATTTTAAACGAACGGTACAGTTTAAGGCGGTGAAGAATTTATATCGAGGGTAATAACTGGTGATAGGATCATTTTGACCCTAATAGTAAATAATAAAGTTCGGTGTGGAGAACTCCATCAACACCAACACCAATAAAACCAAAATGGTGGCATCTACTGGTAAAGTCTTGCTCATTCATTCTTTGATGCCCAATGCATGTTTTATCAACATGTACCAGCTGTAACAATATTACAAAAGAGCACTAAAAACCTATTAGTATCATATCAGGCAAAAAGTGAACATATTTCCATGCAACACGGTGAATGGTACACTATGATAACATACGACCACACCTTTCAAATATAGTCACGAGGTATCTCGCCGAAATGAAAGTGAAATATGTATCTCATCCACCTTACAGTCTAGAGCTTACCCATTGTGATCATTTTCTTTTCCCTGAAGCGAAGATGCGCGTTCGTGGAAGGTGCTTTCATCCTTCAGGGCAAGTCGTGAAGGCTGCGGAAGTGACTGAAGAATGTCAAAGAATGACTTACAGTACATCCTTGAAGGATGATAGAAAGACTGCGTTAAATGCATTGCAACAATTGAGGACCACTTTGGAGCAGACCACCAGCATTTGAAGGATGGTGAAGGTATGGAGTTAGAAAAAATTACGGTCATTCATTATTAAACAGGTTTCGTAAATTCAGTAACTTGTACATTTTTATTTGACAAATTATTTTTAAAAACAATTAGGTTTAAATGCCACCCGCGTTGATTGACATAACTCCTTTCTCGAAATCGCAGTTGTTAGTGTTGGTTAGGGTATGGCTTCAGTAAAGGCTTTGATAGGTGTCTTCAGTTTATTCGTGTAGCGTAACCTGATTTTATGCGCATACTGTATCCAATAACTTCATAAATAGAAATACAAGCATTGAGAACCTCGAAGGTCAACAATACATATAGTTGCATGAGATTATCCTATTGTTAAATTCCCCATGCAAACCATACTTTATAGATTGTATAATGTTGTCAGGGTTAGTATCTTCAGTTTGAATGATCCCCCCTTTTATAGACTCTGAGGTCGATCGTGGATCTTACTGATATAGAGCGAGGATAGGGACAAGCTTATTCCCTAATGCAGTATCTATAACCAACCCCCACCTGCGTGCTGTAAGATCATGTATTTTTAGAGTGTAGGAAAAAGGAGATAATTCTTTCTTACGCATCACCAGGCATCTGTTGAATCTTGTAATATTTACAAACCCCTTCCAGTGCTACATGCTTTCTTCTTGATGGGACTTAGTTCTTTACCACGAAAAAAAGCAAGCCCTGTCTGAATATAAACCTTAGTTTTCGGTATTAACAACCGAGTGTCCTTGTAAGAGATATTTATGTACTGCAATATCCCTAGTGAAATTTAGTCAATGGAAGATGGTGGCGTCTCCATCATACTCGTTTATTTGATCGATCTGTTGCATCGTTCATCTTGACTATGTTTAATTGACGACCTAGTGTAGCTGAATGTAGTTGTACAACCTATTTTGCAATTAATTTGATTATACTGTCAAACGTCTTCCCCGTTATTTATTTTATTTTAAATATTAAGTTAGCAGTAAGACACTTACCTGTAAAGCTTATAAAATTGGGAGCCGGTCTATACCTGTACCTGCGTTACATCTGAGAACATAGAGCGGGGCTTGTTCCTATCATTGGATTAGTTAGAACGTTACGGGTAAATAAACGTGACGAACCAGTTCTGCCTCACTGGTTGACGCCGCGCCGGTTGAGCATATCCTTTATCGCGACCTGAGTCAGTGGCGTCCCAACCAACGTGTGTAACGCGGACCCCAGCATTATCTTCGACGGAACTGTCAACAGCGATTTTTGTAGGTATTTCGAGCCCCCCTAGCACCGCAGTAGTCTAGCCGCGTTCACTGTTAGTGTTGGGTCCGTAAATATTGTACATATTTCAATATAAACATAAATTTTAAAATTATCATTAAATGAATGTACACTTAGCTTACGCCAAATGAGAAGAAAAAAATTGGAGCTAGTTGTTTTAATAATTGCTACATCTTAATGAATATTTAAATGTTTTTATTTTTAGAGATGGCTTAATTCCATGAATAGACATGATTGACATTTTTTTCTCTAAATATCTAGCCAGCTATGATTAAAATCAATTAATGATCGAACAGCAAGAATATTTTTCGGAAAATATCAGCTGAAAAAGTTACTCTTTAATAAAATATTTTAATATATTTTAATATTTTAATATAATTGAAAGTATAATTAAAAATCTACGTATTTATTTAACAATACTTGCTCTAAAGACCATGAAAATATTGCAATGGCTTTAGTTTTAAGCCATATAAATGACTTTGGTACTGAATCATCTGGAAGTAAACTAATTATTTACAATTGCGCATATCTAAAATTAATAAAAGTTTCACTTTCTTAGTGGATATGTCCAGAGATGCGTCGAAAGGTTAAAAATATAACACTTAAACACGAATGAGATTTTAGTTGATTAGTTCAAAGTAAAGTAATGAAAGATTTTCAATATCCGTTTTATGGTTTATACAATTATTGGTAGCTTTGATGTTATATATTTCTAAAAAAAGTCTTTTACGTTGATGATACTCAACATCTAGTATTTGTATATTATCGAAATCAAAGTTATGTTTTATTCTTTTGTATGTTTCGCTAGAGCAGAGGAGTTAATTTTATTGGTAGTAATCATGGATTATACGATTTCTTATGAATTGTTTAGTTTGTCCGATGTAACAAGCATGGCAGTTAGAACAATTAATTTTATAGACAACGTGAGAGTATTTATCTGGGGATTTCTTATCTTTAATTTTTGAAAACGAAGAACTTTATTTATTAGAAGTCTTTTAGCAATTATGACATTAAATTTCTTTAGAATACAAGCTATTTTATTAGTGTCTTGAGTAGAACAATTTATGTATTTATCAATACTTTTGTACTACTTTTACTTATAGTCCGCATTTTTCTAAAAATTAGACTTAGGTCGAAAACAGGTACGAGTGCCACGCTATATATTTTGAGATACTCGTTAACTATAACTTAGAGCCGGCAATAATGCAGGTGTAGAAAGCAAAATGCTTAGTTAGTAGCTTGCCGCACTCAGTTAGTTCGCAAGCATCGTAGACTGCAGGTAGTGTCGACGAGTTTAGGATGAAACATGGATTTGTCGCCATAACTTATTACGACTTTAAAGTCAGTTTAACCAAACATCAATGTATCAAACGGTTGCAGCTGCCATTTTGAGTTATGACAGCCCACTTTAGGCAAGCGTATTTCGCGAGGACAGCGAATTTAAAAGAGGCTGTGTTTCACTGGCTAATCACGAACGTTCTGGAAGGTCATGTCCAACCGTCGCTCCAGAAGATGTTGCTAGAGTTCAGCGGTTAATTGAAGAAGATTCCCGGTACATGTATGCAAGTATAGAGGCAAGTCTTGGTGTGGGATTCACAACAATCTATGCTATTTTGCATGACCATCTTTATAGAAAAAAATTGTTGCACTATTTGAATTATTTCTAAAATAATTACAGCTGACGAAACTTGCATACCGTTTTACGACGTACCAACACGTCAGGAGAATCGCGTATGGATCCATGAAGATGACCCTACACCAACAATGGTAAAGAAACAAGCGGTTGTGAAAAACTTATGAATGCCGTATTCTTTCGTAGTACTGGTAGTTAAAGCAATTAACCTTCCTGTTTCGGCAAGTTGGTATGTGAACAAATGTTTACCCGAAATTCTTCAAGCTGTAAAAATTACAGGTGCAAACTTGCATTATAACAATGCCTTTAGCCACGCGGCTAAACAAACGGTTACCTTTTACGTCAGCATAACGTCAAAGTGTTAGAACATCCGCCTTATTCATCGGATTTGACAAATTTACTTCAGAAGGAGAAATTGATCAAACGATTCATTAGATTTTTGAAGAGGTTCCACAACATGACTGGCTGGACGCATTTAACTTGTAGATTACAAAAGTGCATAGATTTTGCAGCAGCGTACTTTCAGCACTAATAGTCTTTTTAAAAACGGATTTTAGTTTTCCTGTACCTCCAAATATAAAGCGTGGTCCTCGTATTTTGAAATAGCTATATCATTAAATGTGGACGTTTCAACCTTTTTAAAACTGATTATTGCATGTGAAAATATATTTCAGTGAAATATTTTAAATGCTTATTAGCTTTGAAGTTAATTTAATTATAAAATATCGAATAATTGTTGAATAGCCGACATTTATGTTTGCATTACCGTTTTAATAATATATGCGTGTGCGTTAATGTATTATCGCTGTTGTGTAATATCCTCATGTACGTAAAATTAATTTATTTACTAATTTTATCATGGCTCGGCCCTTTGAATACATGATTCGGAATTTACAATTTTTCACAAGGGACTCGTTTAAAAGAAGAGGGTCTCCCTAGATAACAAGAGAAAATTGCATACCCGCATTTATCACTTCTAATGCACCTTTCTGGATATGTGGGAATATCCGTGGTTTGAGTAACGGTTTCCTTAATAAAGAAATTTATTTTTATAATTTTTATGTAATGCCATGTCCTATATATGCCGAAAGTTTTAATGATTTTACTATATCGATTACTAACTCAAGATTTTCTAAATAACAGTTACAAATGGCATATGTTAACTTATGTACAACTAATATACTAATCGTTAACTTTCGTTAATTATCACTATAAAAGGAAAACTTTTTATCATAACCTTATATATTTTCAAGTATAAATAAACGTCAAATTATACTAAAATACAGTTTACAATATAAATTTTTGATAGAAAATATGCAAATTTGATTTTCAACAAAGCATTTAACCATGTATGCATATATATTTCTAGGCTCATATTTAGGACATTGCGATATTGTTAAATTATTGGTAATGTAATAGCATTCATTGCAACTATAAAATACGATGATTGATTGATTAATAAAGCTTCCAATCATATAAAATATGTTTGATAAAGGATAAAATGATAAAACAGAGTTTAAACAAATTTATTTTATTGTAAATGACATAGTTAGAGTTTAGTATGATACATTTTCAAGTACCCATGCTACTTCCTGATTCAATCCAATTGTTTGTAGTTTACATAGTTTAATGAAATTTCTGATTTGATCCACAATAATGAAAGAAGCTTAACGTGTAGCAACTAACACTTTGAAAGGCGGGTAACCCCTTAATTAAAATAAAATATTTGGTTGTTATGATAACTTACACTTCCATGCATACCTTGATTAAAACATATTAATCAAACTCATAAGTATACTGAAAAGAATTGTCAGTACAATGATATCCAAGGTAATTAACAAGCATATATATTTAACATTAGCCCTAATTCTGTTCACATTAACATTTAAAGAATCTGATATGCATATAGGTTATTGGTAGAAGACAGTGCCAATAACAATACTTTGTTTTGGAGGGCGATGTAGTTATCTAAGAAAATATTATAGTAAACATAGCTATTAATTATTTCTTGTTTATTGAAAATATATATGCAGGTGAATCACTTACAAACAATATATAGAAAAATTATTGAATTATTTATAAATACAGAATATAGAACAAATGATAACACATACGTTGTGATTAGCAGCAGTTAAAGTATGTTTGATTTGTTACATCAATTTTATATTTTTACTTTTAATGCCAGTGAATTTTTTAATTAATTATTGTACATAAATATCACTAAATAGATCAAAGCCGAACAAATCAGTTTGTACCAACTCTGTATTCATAACTATCCTTTATACACTTTTTTAAATTAGTAATCAAAAAGGATTAAAAACAAGATTACCTTACCTCAACTATTAAGTCACTATGCTTCCTTTGTTGCTTCAAGTAGACATACTTAGCTTTTATTTTCAGGGTTGACTGTCTGTGCTGTAAATTTTGATACAAATATTTTTAGCAATATGCTATGACTTTTAGCTACCGATAGTTGTATTAGTTAAACATTTGTTTATCCCAAAAGTTCTAATAATAATATAATTAGTTCAGAACACTTATTGGGAATATTTATTGAAGTTGGAGCGAATACAATTTTTTTATACAGGATGTTTGAAAAGGAACTCCAATATCTATACAATCTGTTTAGAAGGTCAAAATAAACAAAAAAGGTCTGATAAGCATGTGTTTAAAATAAGCTATTGCAAATATTGGCTTGTTCGTTATTTAAAAGTTCACACTGCAGTCATTCCAAATTTATTGTATTTCTGCTCAGGTCGACCATAAAAAACAAAACGTTTATTCATTATTAGCATCTATTTTGACATTTCATTTGTAAATTTGCATTATTGCCAGTTATTAATTCTAAACCTTTACAAAGTGCATGTGGCTTTGTCACGATTTCCCTAGATCTTGATTAATCGTCAGATCGATATTCATATTTGCTATATCAAAATATATCGATACAGACGATTAGTATTGCACAAGATCAATAAATCATGATTTAATTACTAAATTTAATTAATGTAGTTTAAATTATAAATTATTATATATATATATATATATATATATATATATATAT
>JAHWXV010881826.1:0-14356 GCA_024586415.1 Phrixothrix hirtus
GGTTATATATATCTTGCCACTTTCCACGTCATTTTCTTCCAAACAATCAAGTAGATTAGAAAGAGATAATCTAAAAACAAAATAGTATATCAAAAACGAGTGCAATAAAATGTCCTATGAAATGAGTGTTTTGTGCTATTTTATCTATTTGCTTAAAATTTAGGAAAAAATTAATTTTTTAGCATATAATTGATTTAAGAAATTTTGTGATAGCGACATTGACGTATGATATTTGAATATGAAAGTTTGTCATTTTTCTATTTAATTTTGGTGTTTAATAAGGTTAATTGCTAATGTTACCAACCTTCCAAAATAATATATTCCATGCTAAAAAGAACGCCACTATGAAACTTAAATGGGTTTCGAAATTAGCTCAAATCGATTCACAAATAGATAAAGTGTAATATGCAGTTGTGGTTATTCACACAGCACAAAAAAATGCTTCTAATGGAATAAAACTTACTTCAGTTAATATATTATTATTATTTAATAACAAATTGGTGTGCTAGAAGATTTCTGATGTGTTTTTATGTTTTGGTTAAAAATGTGTTTGTAATGCATAATGTTCGATAAAACGAACACAGAAAATAAACCCTTGATTTTGTAAAAAAAAATAAACTGATACGTTTACAATATTTTGAGGGACCTACTTATTAGTTAAGCTATCCTAACCTTAAATTTTATTTAATGGTTCTTTTAAAAATTAGCTAAAAAGCAATATAAACTTACCCGCCGCTGTGTGTATTATATAAATCACAATCCATCAGTTCTTCTAAAGTCAAAATAGCTATTTTAAGTCACTCTAGCACACAGATTTAGGCACAACTATGTTTAACAACATTTTAGGAAGATGCTAACATTACACTTAAATGACAGTTGTGGTAGAAATCTGTAATATCAACGAAAGTAGGAACGCCTGATAAAACTAACATTATTCACTAATGGGTTAATAAAGGATGTTGTGGTCGATGAGTTACTTCTACACCTGTATTTACTAAAGCAAACAGCTCCACTTTTGCAACCAAAATCTTTATAATAGGAAGTTGTCCAAAAGGTAACAGCAAAATTTGAAAATTTTCATCATTATTGGTGTCAGAATCCTGGTCGTACAAAAATTCTTTCGGGTGACAGTAAAAATGCCTGGACCTGACACTATCAATTAAAAACCCGTTTTTCCTCGGAATGTTTGTCTTTGACTGGTGGTTTGATATCCCTTCCATCCTCTACTTCTTGTACTTCATACTGGTGTTTATTTTCCCTCCAGTTAGTGTAATCTCCAGGCATTCTCCTTTGTTACCCTCTTGTCAACTTTACCATTCTCCTTCGCTCTTTTTTCTCGCCATCTGGTTCCGTCTTTATCTGATCCGTCGTTCCCAATTTTTTTCTGGAACTTCTCTATTCCCCCCTTCATCCCAATTATACCTTCTCAGACGTGCTCTGTCTCTATACCAATCGAATTCTCTCTCCAGCCTTTTGTATTCTCTGTTCCCATTTCAATATCTCCGGTTGTTATTTTTCTCTTCCTTGAATTCTATTTTTTAAATTTTCACAGCTGTCGAATATCCTCAATAATTCCATTAATTGTTCAAAAGATTGTATGTCATCCATGATGGTTTTGCACTTTAAGTCCATATCAAAGTGGCACGCTAACCAGTCTATAATTAGCATTTCTTATAACGGCGGATCCAGCTGTAGGTAATTCAGATATTTTTTTATGGCATATGCTTCCCTATTTACCGCCAATCCAGCTTTATATTTACCTTTCATCAGGTCTAACTTAATCTTCTCCTGCTCCCTTTCATTCCAATATTTATCTAGGAATAGTTTTTCGAATTCTTCAAACATTTAATATTTTTCTTGAATGATTTCGAACCAAGTGTTTGCCTGCCCTTTTAATGCTACTCTAACAATGTTAGTTTCTACATCTGCATCATAATGATTCTTCATGTGCTTTTTCGACATTTTGATGTAGTCTTTGAGCTTCTTCATAAAAATTTTAGGGTGTACATTATCATCTCCATAAAATTTGTGTAGCATTTGTTCATACGATTGTCCGATTACAATTGGCTGTGAGTTCATCCTACATTCTTTCATCAGCTTTACCATTTCAAGGGGTATTTTGCCCTTCTCCAGGTTTTGATAGGTTTTTTCTAATATTTCTAATTTTTCTTTGTTCTGTTCTATGCCAGTGACAATCTTGTTGGTTTCTTTGGCAAATTTATTTTCTTGTTTGGTCTTTATCTTTTGTAATTTTATTTCCATCTGGTCTTCTACCTCTTTCATTTGTACTTGGACCTCGTCAAATTTCTTCCCGAGTTTTTGGTCTAATTCTTCGAATTTGATATTTTCTTGTAACTTTATTTTAAACTTGTCTTCTAGTGTTTGGCAAATGCGTTCTGTTGTCTGCATGCCTTCTTGTATTTTTTTCTGCATATCAACTTTCAATTCATGGAAATTCTGTCTCAGGTCTTGCTTGTCTTTCTGTCTGTTTAGCTCCAAGTCTTTCTTGTTTTTTCTCTATTCAGTTCTAATCTCTGGAAATTCTTTGCCATCTCTTCTTTGTCTTTTTCTCTGTTTAGTTCCATGTTTGCGATCATTTCTGCGATCTTATTTAGTGTTGTATTTTTTTTCCCTGGTTCTGGATTTGTCTCTTCCATTTGTTACTGTGCTTCTTCTTTGGATGCACCTTCCTCCTCCATTTCAGCTGTCTCTTTTTTATTTCTAAGTTAGTAATGTGCCATCTTGGGTTCTTGTGATAAATATAAATTCTTAACGTAGCAGCAGCCCCCTTTTTAAATTAAACGGACCGCCCTTTATTACCTGCACACCTGGTTACCTAGGAGCAGCTTAGTAGACTGCACTTTAATTACAATACAAAATAAATTTTCAAGTACCAACATACTCTGCTTTGCCCGGCTAAATATGAGGCTCTGCATATAAATCGACTGCTCAGGGCTACGCCCACTTACCAACACCTTTTATTGAAGTTCTAAGCAGTCCCGGTTCACACACTGCTAGATCCCTATAAAAATTATATAAATCTGGACATTAGGGACCAATACTCTTGTTTATTAAGGCAACAATTTTATAATTCAAATTTACCGCCGATAACTTTGTGCTGTACACTTTAGTTTTGTTTATGACCTGTGTACACAATTCTCGCGTAACTAAGCAATGTATTCTTTTGCCAATATTACGTGAAATAAATGCGGTTTAATATTACAACTGTCACAATAATTATGTTGATTTAACTTTTGAAAACAACGTTTTGTAGACATTCAAATCTTTTAGAATTTTCCGATATTAAATAAGTGATTCCGAATTTTGCATAAACGCAAATTTTTCACAAATTTCTATCAAAGAAACTCTATTTTATCTCAAATCAGGCGATTCTCAACTCTTTATCTCTTTCAGTATTTATCCCTGAAATTAACAATTTTATGCCTCTATTACTATAGATGGCAAATGAACACAAAACAATAAATAAAAAACTGGAATTAGTAAAAAAAAATCTAAAATATTTATTAATAACAAAATTTTATAACTTCAAATATTTAACTTTTAGTAATAATGCAATGATTCTTAGCAAAACTTCAAATTAAATATTGAGACAAAAGTATTGGATACACGTTAAATCAATCCAAATTAATATTGTCATAAAATTTGCATAAACCACAAATAAGTAAAAAATTTCAATAATGGTCACTGACAATTGTCTTTATTTATGTTCAAAAATTCTCTACTGCACCCTAAACGTAACAAATTGGCCAACGTGTTATATTTAAAAGTGTCTTACATATATCCTGTCCTTGGCCGCTCTTGTGTTCTGCTCCGCTTTTCTTGTCTTCTTCTTTGAAAATTCCTTATTTACTTCTAATAATCTTCTTTTCTAGGCTTAACCCCCGTGCTTCTACTATTATTTGTTTTCTACGCCTCTCTAATCTCTTCTATAATTATCCTTTCCTTCTACAGTATGTTGACCTTCTTCTCCAAATTGCAACTCTTTAAATTTTCCTTTATAATTATTTCTGCTACTTCAGGACCTTCGTTTTGTCCTACACACTTCTTCAATAACACTTTGTTGTATCTAATAGGTGTTTATCACCTTCTATGCTTGGTATTTTCTTTATAAATTCGGAACGCTTTTTTTTGCATCTGACCCTCTGTGATTTGAAAAAAGAATTATCTTTTTTATTATTTCCTTAAATACTTGATTTTTTTTAGAAAACACCCCTTTAGCAATGGATCTTCACCTCTTCCTTGGTTATAATCTTTTGAATGTATTAAAATTGTTTAGCAAAGCAGTCTTATTTCTACTTTTCAATGTCTATCCAAACATTTTTCTTAATAAAAATATTTTTTTATGATCAAAGCAATTTTATTTATTTGTTTGTCTGGTTACAGCATTTAAAATTTTGAAGTTATTTAAAATCTTTACATTTAGGGATTTTATTTACTAAAATTAACCTTCATAAGATTATTTTGACATCTTGATAATTTCAGATGGATTTTACTGTATAAATCATTTCATTTTAAATTCAAATGAGCCTTGACAAATATACAATTTTATAATTTAATAAAGTTTCTTTGATTTCTTTTTTGTGTTTTATTTTAGCAATAGCTCAGGTATGCTATACGTTAGGTAAATACTCATTAATTGGCAAAAGTATACACAGCAGTATGTATAACTAAATTTTGATTTTGTATTCAAGAAATTTGAAAAATGCAATGAAAATTATCACTATTATCACAAACAAAATCGAATTTAAGCTCCCAAAATGGCAGTAGTGCTTTGGCTAGGTTGTGGGAGGTTTTAGGAACTTATGACAAACTGCCCTGTAAGAGTAAACAGTAAATAGTTAAATCAAAGATAAATGTCTTTGCTGCAAAGTTAGAAATTGACCTAGTAAGTGGCGATTAAAAATCTGGTAAGAATCGCTAAAGATAAAATCCAGATGATCTAAACTCTAAGGTATACCACAGCAATGACTACTTATATCAAGACTTCCAGATTGTATCTACACCCCTGGCAGACTTAAAATCCAGACTTTAAGCTATAAGTACTACATGGCTAAATTTTGCTAAATAAAAATTCCGCAAGATATCTAATACACAGTCTTACCTCATACAATATCTGAAAAAATAAATTTATCTTATGTCTTGTAATGCTTTTATTTCAATGTTGATACGACAAATGCTTTATAAAATGATGCTAAACAATTTTGTAAATTCACCCTATATTTTAATTTTTACTTCTTTCTAAAACCCGATAGGGAAGTTGCCTCTTTTTGTCTAGATGTTTCCTTACCCTAATTTATGTATAATTTATAGTGTAATTACATTCAAACTTTTAGCATTAGGTCTAGTTCTATGACTATGTTGAAACACCCTAATAAAATACAACTTTTATTTAAATCGCACTTGTATTTTAGAATTTTACCTTGGCTATGTTGATTCATTTTCTCTAATTTTTCAGGATATTGCCTGAAATTTTTTTTGGGAAATTGTTGATAGTTTTTCTCTTAACCTATTTTTAGGTCAATTAAAGAAATTTAAAAATGACCATATGATAAAAACAGTTTTAATATTTATTAATATTTCATAATGTGGGATTAATTGCCACACATTTGCACTTTGACTCAATACACTTATTCCAATGTTATTCAAGATGTTTAATGCTTTCAGTAAGAAAGATTTATCAAAGTCCGCAAAATACACATCTATTTTGGCAATAATTTCTTCATTGGATGAAAATTTCTTACCAGCAGGCCAAGATTTTATCTAAGAAATACCCAGAAGGAGATAAGTTAGGTGAATGTGGAGCATGTGGAAGCATTTCCAAATGCAATAGTTGAAGAAGTGTTGGTGCATTATCGAGGTGAAACAAAATTTTTCCTTTGCTAAATGGATTGTTTTCATTCAACTGATTCATCAACGATGAATAATACTCTCATGTTATTGTTCTACTTTTCTGAAGGTTTAGTCAATGAAAATTATTCTGGAAGCATCCCAAAAAATAGTTGTCATGACTTTACCAATCATTTTTGACTTCTTTGATGCACTTCAACTAGCTTCTACCCATTCTTTCGATTGATTTTTGGTTTCCAGAGTATAGTGGTGGATCCAAACCTCATCAGCAGTAATAAATCAACACAAAAATTCAAATGTATTATGCTTAAACAGTTTCAAGCAATACTCTGTAGTTGTTGAGCGATTACGTTTTTGGTCCATTATAGGATCTAGCGGAAAGCTTTGTCGTATTTAAATTATCACATAAAATTGATACCACTGTATCAATAGACAAATTTAAAGCCTCTACAATCTCATGCACCTTTACTTGACGGTCTGTCAACACATCATCATGAACTTTTCTGATCATTCGTGGTGTATAGGGTGCATCATCACAACAAAAATGATTAAACCACTTGTAAATCATTCATTAAGCTTTTGTTTTGTTTCTGTTATTGAGAATGCGAAAATTAACTTTCCATTCTCATGAAACTAGTACAAACTGTTTAATTTATATGGTTGTCAAACAAAAACTAATCAACAGATGATCTTGAAAATTGGTATGGCACAATCTGAAGAAATGTATTTTAACAAATTATTATTGATTTTATTCTGGTAGCATTATCTCTTGCATTTTTACCTGACAGCCATTTTCGAAGCAAATTAAACATCTCAGTTATACTTGAAATAAAATACAATGAATAAATCTTAAATTGGCATGCTTTATTTTATTGTTTTTAAAATTTTTTCACACATAAGACTGCTTTGAATTTTCTGAAACAATTATAAGAAAATTTATTAAATAATAACAACTGTATTGCTAGACTGATTAAAACTTTAAAGATATTAATGCTAAAAACTTTTTCTAAAAGGTTAAATATCTTGAAATAATGAAATACGTCATTTTAGCTTAGCATGGCAGTACAATGAAGGTTAATGCACACCTAAGAACAACAGAGATTACAAACTGGAGAAAATCACTTAATTATGTTGGCAAAAAGTAATTTTATAAAATAAAATTAAAAATAATAGCCCAGATAACTATTTCTGTACTGTCAAATGTTTATTTATTACCATGCTTATTTACACACACAGCGTCATAAAACTTGGCTGATAAAAATCACATTTTTAAATAAGAGGTCATAAATTTTGGAAAGGCCCGGTATTTCAGTTGCAGCTTAAGCTTGAGATTACTTAAACAACATTTAATTGCTGTAGAAACGATTATTACTACAATAGTTTTTATGGAAACAAAGCAAGGTTTAAGTAAACTAAAGCTTAAGCTACAACTGAAATACTGGCCTTAAAAGTTTTCGTACTTAAGATAGTAACTAGTTTAGTTTACAATTATGTGGTGGTACCCAAAAGTTTCCAAAATTTGAATCACACGCATAAACAGACCAAACTACTGTTAAATGTAGCTATATGGAATTGTGTACATGCTTTGTGCACCAGTACGCCTTGCGATGCCATTGTAAATTGATACCTTCATTGCTGTGAATAGTTTTTCATAGTTGTGTCTGTTTGTGTTTGCAATTTTGTAATGGTTAGTGTGAAGGGACAGCATATTTGTATCAAGTTCTGTGTTATACCTGGTAAGACTGCTGTAGAAATACACAAAATGTTAAAGGAAGCATTTGAGAATAACGCTTTAGGCCAAGTGCAAGCTTAAGACTAGTTTAAATGTCTCAAAAATGGCTGTCAAGTGAAAAGCAACATCAAGTCCTTATTAATTTGTTTTTTAATATTGATGGGATTATCCACAACGAGTTTGCACCGGACAGTTAATGCAGTATTCTATTCTAAAGGAAAATGTGAGAAGGAAACCATCACACCAATAGCGCAGGAATGACTGACTTCTTCACTATGATTATGCGAGACCACATACCGTTTTACAGCAGTTTTAGCCTATTCGCTCAACTTGACCCTTGCAATTTTTTTCTTTTTCCAAAGATAAAAATCAAGTTTAAAGGGCAAAAATTTGAAATGATAGAGTAGATTAAAGTGAAATCATAAGAAGTGCTGAACTCATTAACAAAATCAGACTTCCAGAATGCATTTTGTTTGTGGCAGAAGCTCTGTGATCGGCGTTTGCAATCCCAAAGAGACTGCTTTGAAGGTGATGGTGAATAAAATCCAAGTATTCACTAATTTTATGTACTGCTACATTTCGGGAACTTTTGGGTACCTCATCGCATAATGATTTTTCTTTGAACTCCCGTTTTTCTATTTTAATAATAATCTTTCTTCTATCTTCTATCCTAATTCATCTAATTAATACAATTGTAAATTTTTCCAATTTTAGTTTAATGGAAGCTTTGGATAAATATTCAGTTGGGCTTTCACCAATTCTTTGGGTTCCTTGGATACCACAGTTATTGAATTGTTTGGTGCAGTATGAAGGAAATGTTATATTGAATCTTCTCCTTCAGGTAAGTTTTTGAAGTGATGTGGTACTTACCTAATTGTATATTGAAATTTAGGTCGGCAGAATGTTTCCTCAAGCTGTCTATTTTCCAATTAGGACTTTATATTTGACACTACGAACAGCAACTGCTCGAAAGACGAATACTGTGCAAGTAATTGATTTTTATTAATCAGATAAATATTTAGTTGCTTTTCTTTTTTATTATTTACCATTTCATGTTAATTTTTGTTGATTAAAAACAGATGATTCTTTTAACCCTTTTAGTATGATGACCTTTTATATATGGCTGTCATTGCTATTGGCAAGTTTTGAAATGCTGAAGTAACGGTTGACAGAAATATACGTCTTACCAAAATTGGTTAAAATATAGTAAATAACCAAGCAGATATTGAAAAATTTATATATTTAATATATAAATAAACGAATGCAGCGAATGTAATTGAAAATGTCTAGAATGTAGAAATACAGAATAAAAAAATTTTAATCCAGGGTAATTACTATCTATTTTATGCTTTTTAGTATTTTTAGGTACTTGGGAGGGTAAGATAAATCTTTTTGACATTATAAGTTAAATTGGTGCATACAATCCAAGAAAACTAAAATTAGACAATTGTTAAGCTATGTCACTGGATATCTGGCATTTCCATTAATGACTGAAAATTGTGTCATTTGTATTCATGGCAATTATGGACAGATATTTTCGTTATCTGTCTGAGTTACTAAAGCTATCAGAAATAATCACTCTTTGTACATCATAATAAGCTTTAAATGGAAAAATCTGTGAGCAGTGGAATTCCTACTGCGTTATCCAACATATATATTCGGTATCTGTACTGAAAGGGTTAAATTTAGAATATTAAAACTTTAACAAGGTTGCATGATTATAGATGAAAAAGCATGTTGAACAACAAAATCAGAAAATGTGGTGCCAAAACATAATCGTTTTGTACTGATTCACATTTATATTGGTAATTTAAAATCATATTTTAAATGGCGTATTAATTTGCACATTATAGTTTATTGTAGATACATGCAGTCCCTTGTTTTATATTAAAATTCCTTTATAATTTTTTTCAGTTTTTTGCTACTTGATGCTTGACTAATTATTATTTTAATTGAACCATATAGCAAGCAGTTCCAAGTCTACATAAGCCAGGACTGCATATGGAAGGGTGCAATCTAAATGTGTTTTGGGAAATAATAAATGTTATCTCTATAAATATGCGTCATTTTGTAAAATTTAAATGTTATCATCAATAGAAACCTATACTAATATATTTTTCCCAAGTTTAAAATAATGATATTTATTAATTAACATTTCACCTTAATTGCAACATGTTAAATAATTTACACACTCGATTAAAAGTTTAGTGTGAATCACCAGTAATTCAAAATTGAGTTTATCAATTTTAAAAAACAAATTTTTTCTTAAGCAACAAACTCAAGAAGTCCATAACGAACAGTCTCAAAATCATCAAGATGGAACGATGGCAGCAAGTACATCAGGTTCAATGGTAATATCAGAAGCTTCGGCGATTAAAGCAACACCCGCTATGATTCGTTGTTCTAAAATTATGAAAATGCAGCGAGACATTCATACCACTGTTCTTTCAAGTTTGGAAGGAATTGCTGATCAGGTCTGATGTCCAAACTAATGTAATCCCAAAGAAATTAATTTGTACTATTACAGATGGAATGGTTTCGAGAGAATTGGTATGAAGAGGTTGTCAGGCAATTAAGGCAAGGCCTGGCTAAGTGTTATGCAATAGCTTTTGAAAACAGGGAAACTGTAAATGAAGCTAAAATTACACCACACATTTTAAATTTTGTTAAAAAACTTGTGTCAACATTTGGTATAGGTGTTGGTAAGTATTTTTAAATGTTGTTATTTATTTTTAGTTATGTGGTTTTTATGCAGAAAATATTTCAAGTTCAGCCAATGTTACATTTAATTCAGCAGCATCTGAAAGCTTGGCGAGAAGAGCTGAAGCTACATATCAGGACCCTGTTTTTAAAGAAATGAAGCTGGAATTTGCCAAAGATTTTGATTTTTCACATTCAAGTGCCATGCGTTTACATACTCTAATTTTTAAACTTAAAAAATGGATCAAAATTTTAGAAAATCGATCAAAAATGTTAATACAGTAAGTATATTTGTTTGAAATTGTTTTATGGAAACTAACTACATCAAACTAATCATAATTTATGTTTTATCACTTTTATAAGTAAAATCACAAAAATGTAAAACGTTTTGTCTCTAATATGCTTGACGAAATAAAGTTTTGCTCTTATCATGCTGGAACTTCTTATAAAATATATATTTCACTTAGGAGTATTATCTATCTGCATCATTCTTGCTTAGATCTAAGTTTTAGTTAAATTTTGTAATAATAATTGCCAACACAATTGTTTCTGTGGCAATTAAGCAAAGTTTAATTTAAGCGTATATGATGCAAATGGCTCTAAAATACTTAAACTGGTCAACATTACTTATTAAAATTAAATTAATTTATTTTATCATGCACTTGTGTGAAACAAATATACGAATGCAATTGATTATTTAAATTAATGTACGAGGATATATCAAATAATTCTCAGAAAGATCTTTTTATCACACCACGCATGCAAAATATAACCTACAAAATCTAAAACGGACAAGTGCCTACTATATTAGTATTGTAAAAGTCATATGGTTTTTCACAAACAGTAATGATAAAAAAAATTATTTCTGTAGCTTCATTTTACGAGTATGGCAGATTTTAAATTTGGAGTGCATGTTGTGAAGTTTTTAACAAAACTTGAGTGGAAATCAGCAGGCATTATTCAAAATTTGGGGAAATTTATGAGGAAAATGTGCTGAAAAAACCACCATCTACGAATAGATAAAAAATTTTAAGGAGGGTCGAGAGTCATTTAAAGATGATGAATGCAGTGGAAAGCCTTCATCGTCAATTATGGAGGCAAATGTAGCTGCAGTTCAAGAAATCGTTGCAGCAGATTGCCTTGTGTCACTGCATGTAATAGCTGCACAGTTACGTATTCTTATGAATCAATTCAATCAATTGTAGCTGACTGCATAGGATTGAGCAAACTTTCTGTTTGTTAGGTACCAAAAGTGTTGCGCCCAGAATACATGGGAGAAAGAGCAGAAAACGCACTTAGCTTTTTGACTGCCATGATGCAAATCCCAACTTTATTCCTTGTGTAGTTACTGGTGATGTGATGTCAGTATACCAGTAAAAGCCAGAAAGTAAAATGCAATCAAAACAATAGTTAATAAAATGATCAAGTGCACCAACTAAATTTTGTGCTGACAGATTCATTAAAAAAGTCTTAGCAACTGTGTTTTGGGATAGCAATTAATTACTTATAGTCTGGCTGAGCAGCACTTCTATTCCTATGAAGATGCCAAAAAATGGGTCAACTTTTGGATAACGTCTCCATTGCAGATCAACAACCTCTTTTAGAAAAATCTCATCCTTTGGCAGCACTTCATAAAGACATCATTCAACGTTGTAATGAAATTTGTTCTTCAATGCCAATAATTATTTAGGTTCCTAATTGACATAGGAATTAGAAAATTCTTTTTAAGCTAAATCGTAGAACATATAGACCCTTCTTGGGGCAAGGATGGTCCTGAAAAAGTGGGATTCGCACATGTTATTTACGTCAGATTATTAAAATAATATATTTCGATAACAAACAAATTTAATATGTATATAATTACATATAATTCAAAAATTCAAATGGTTGTTAGTAAGCTCTTATTTATAACATTCTTACTGGTATTCAAATATGAATGTGAACTTTAATTTAGCAACTGCACAATTCGAAAGTCTATAAATGCAGTAAATAGTTTTATCATACGGAATTCATTAAATGTAAAGTTAAATTTTTATCAATTATTCTTTGTGACTCAATTAATGGGAACCGATATGAGTATAATAAAATGCACTTAGCTTTTTGACCTGCAGGGATTGAGACCTCCAGTTTCCGCCGCTAGGAAACTAACAGATCAGCTACAGCATCCTATCATCTGATGTGTCCTTGAGCGCCTTATTCAAGAACAGCAAAATCAAAAGCAAAAAGCTCAAAAGTCAAACGAACGAAAAGGTGAAAGAAAAGCCCATCTAAAAAAACGGAAACTACTAAAAAGTTAAAACCAAAAATATTACGTACCTTAAATTTAATATTATTGATCGAAAATCCAAACAACGCCTAAAAGTGGCTGCAGACAATGTCAGAAATATTATGATGCAAAACATCGCCCCGCTACATTTTTGGTCGGAAATACCATTTGGCAAAAAATCATGTCCTCTCTGACGTTTCAAAATATTTTACAGCCAAATTAGCTCCCAAATTTCTTAGTCCATTTATTACTATGAAAAAAGTTTCAATGCAAACCTATGAACTTACATATTCTTTGGGAGTGTCCCAAGGCATTTGGCATGCCAAAAATTTAAAATCCTTATCCTACCAATGAATGTGTCATAATTGCTTGTGCATATCATTGCTTGTTTAGTTTATTTAACTTTTGATTCTTTTTTCGTACACTTTTAGTCTTCCATTTCTTTCTCTTTCTCTTCCTTCGTTTAGTTTAGAATTTTGGTTTTTTGTTCTTTGTGGGAGACTCACAATGCATAAATCACGTGAAACCCAGCGTGGCCTCTTAGAGTACATCCCTTATATTCCAGCTATTTCCAATAGAACTAGTATTCTTCTACCTCTCCTCCCTCTGTCTGGGATTTTAGTCGTGTTCTTAACGGAGTGCTTCCAAATCCTGAACAGTTCCCTTCCTCCCATCTCTCATCTGTTTTGTACCTTACTTTCGAAATACACAGATAGTATCGCTTTAGTGTATGTATATTTTTATGATTTTTGACTTTTGATTTTTCTTACTTTTGAATTTATTTTAGTGTTTATCTATTTGACGTTTACTTACTAGTTTAAGAATACAACTGTGTATTCATTTGTTTTTTAGTTTTAGACTCTTGGAGTTCATTTTTATTTTGTTTTGTTAGTTTTTAATGTTCTTCCGTTAATTTTAGTTAAATTCTTAGGTTAGTTTTTAGTTTTCCTTAGGTAATTTCAGTGCATTTCTTGGATTAGTTGTTGTTTTGTTTTGGTTTTTTTTGCTGACTACTGCTGTTCTTTTGGCTTTTCCTGTTGCGCTTTCGTTTTCATGTCTTTTTCTTTTCACGCTCTTTTCGTAAACACGCCTAAGATTCCCGCAATGTCTGTCTTTAATTTGGGGACACCCTATATATATAAATATAAGTAAATTAATAACAAAATCAAATGTGTAAACTACCAATATTAATTTGGTATCAAAATTTATAAATAAGGATTTTACAGGTTGCTACCAACTTCTTTTCATAATTATTAACATTTGAAAACCCCTGGTTCACAATTGTAAAAACAATTTACATCAGCTTTCTCACAGGAACATGTACATTTCTATAAATAGACTGCAATTATCAACCCCCCCTTTCCGGGCAATCTCAAGGTAAAAGGATACAAAATTAGTTAGTTGAGACCAGGTCTCTGATGTGAGAAGTATGTAACAGTGAGGCATGACGCTATCATTGGCAATACCAACCAAGAGTTCATGAAAATACGAACTAGCTACTCGTAACAATTAGAGGCTGCTGAATTGTGGTGAATTATGCAAATTGGTGCTTCATGCGAATCTAAAAAGTTTGGGGCAAGTCTTAGTAATCCACGTTCAATTTATTTCGACTGTATAATGCTATTATCAGATATCAGATTGAGTACGCTTCTATCGTTTGGAGTCCATGGCAGAAGTATCAAATAAATAGACTAGAACGTATTCAGATAAAATTTTTAAAATATCTTGAATTTAGAATAACTGGTGTTTATCCATCACAATCATTATTCAAATACACTAATTTTATGCAT
>JAHWXV010881894.1:0-11996 GCA_024586415.1 Phrixothrix hirtus
AATTTTAGTTTGTGTTTTGGAAATTATTGTTTGAGTAAGTTTAAGAAAAATTTCGTTTATTATTATAGACTTGACTGAGAACTAAAAGAACTCAAAGATTAATTTGAATTTGATTTTTATTTTAAAAATTGACTTTTCTTTTTGTTATAATTTGAATTTAATCGAAATAAAAGGTTGTCGTTTTACTAATTTGATTTTAATTATTATTTTGTGTGTGAAAGTTTGAACATTATTATTTTTTTACCGAAATTTGAATATAATTATTTACTATCTGTGTTTCTTGAATTAATATTTTAATTTTTAATGTGGAATTTTGGATATGAGGTAACGTTATTCCATCTAGAGCAAAGTGTAGGGTGGGTTGCAGCATATCAGGAACAGGTAGGCAACTTTTTAAGCACAAGGTAAATATAAATTCGAGGGTAGGCAACCAAACATACAACGAAATATAAAATTAAGTTTGTACCACATATTTGTCCCAACACCGTGGGAATTTTAATTGAATAAAAGCAAATACAAATCTATTTTAATATAGTGGAACATTAATCGTCGTTTGAATTGAACTATTCCACATATTTGGCAGATATATAATTCTTTCACTGGTTTATAAGTTACATATCTTACAGTTTATATCATATGATATTTAATATAAATAGTATGCATTCTTGTTCTGTAAGCAATTGGATTGGGATGCTATTAATGGATTGATGAAATTTATTGTGGATCCGCGCGCACATAAATATCAAATATCAAGACATGACAACCGGGACCTTGCTACTTAAACTGCAGAAAACTTGTTACACAGAAGCCATCTTGGAGCGTCGATGTTTCAATTGTATTTCGTTCATTTTGAAGTGAAATTACCAATTTTATTACAAAAATTGTTAATTATCCAACAATATAATGATTAGATGTGTTTAATGTTTAGAGAAACTGATTTTGTACAAGTGTAATGGCAATGACAGTAAGTTTTTGTTCTTAACCTTAATAATTTCTTGCCTTATTTTTCATAGTATGCATTTTTGCATCATTCTTTTAATTTTCAATAAAAAGTAATGACATTTTTAAGTTTGGCCTATTTTTAAATATTAAAATTTATTTTCAATTTAATTTGGTATACAAAATTTTTTCATATTATGTCCATTTTATGGCAACTAAGTTGTGAAAATTCCTAACTAAATCAAGACGGTATATTTGCACAAATTGTTTAATTTTAACTATTTACTTGTATTTAAATTGTATTTTTATTATTGTTTGTCCAAATCAATACGTTGTCTTTTAACCACAACTTTTGCAGTCTTGCCAAATATATCTAAAAATAATCAGTATTCCACTTGATTAATAACTGTATTCATTATTTTAAGTGCAGCTAGAAACTCTTATTCCAAAGATTTAGGAAAATATGGATTTCCTGATTGCGAAAATTCCGATCTGTTAGAAAGCACCAACTATCGGCAGCTGCAGAATGTTGACGCACGAAAGGATGCTTACGTCAATAACTACAAAGTACAGAAACATGTGTTGTTTAATATCTTTATTTCATAAATATATCATGTAAATATACCTCGAAAAATACTATGTATTATTCAAAAACTATGTTATTTACAAATACCTATTCCTAATATGGGTATAAATGCAACATAAATATAAATATACTATATCAAGAACACATAATGTTTTCTTAAATATATGGACATTAGTGTCTGAATTATGCATGATATATGAACATAATATGTCCATTTTATACAGCATAAATTTTTCTTGGCTTCTATATTATAAGAATAAATGTAGCATATAAAGTAGGACCATTTAATTAATGTAAAATCATTAATTATAATGATGCAATATTGCACCATAAATAAATTGATGAACAAAGCACGTCACGCTGCAGGTCTATCAATAATTGTAAGACAGAATACACCATTATGACCTTATAGTGGAAGGAGGATGCGTTGCTTTGTAGCGATCCATTTCCCGACTAAAAGGTGATGATTTAGCAGCGGAAACAAAGATGTTGCTGTAAATAAGTCATACGACGCTGTCAAACACAATCCTGTTGACTAGTAGCGAATCGTGGTTGACGTCCGTTGCAGCGTCATCATCCGTCGTGTGGCACCGGTCACGAACGGAACAAGATACCGTTACCGAAATGATTCAATCCATTACGTAGAGCTACGCTCGCAAGCGAAGCTGAAATCGTAAGAGGAAAGTACGATCTACGAACAGCGAGGCATACGCTGTTTTTATAAATGTGACGCCGAGCGCCTATTATAATTAAATTACGGACCGAAGACATAAAGAACTGCTTTTGTTAGATAGATGTAATTATAAAACCTGTAAATATGTAGAATTCATTCTAGAATATTCCTTTGTTTTATTCTTTTTTTGTTACAAATAAATTACGTTGTGAAGGTTTTACTCTTGTTATTCTTACCGTCAAAGTAATCAACTTAAATCGAACATAAATAAGTAAATTAATAAACAGAAAGTTCGTTTCACAAAAGAAGTGGATTTCAAACGCCGACCGCGTAACTTTTGTAAGCCACTTACTTTAGCAATACCGACCAGGACATTCTGCGAGAGGACTCCAGAGCCAGAGCCGACTGCGACCTTCGTTTCACCACTCCGAACCTACCCGATATAACGAGCTACCACGGTACGAAAATATAAATTGTTTAATTGACCTGCAGGCTAGGGAATATTTTTCGAAACGTCACAATACAGCTTTGGACCCTTTGCTAACGATGAGGTGGTAATTTCGACTACTATATCTCGCAGTTAATTCTTGAAACTTTATTTATTTAGATTTTTTTGTATACATAATGGACAGTAGCTATATTTTTTAAGTTCAGTAACGCCGATTTCAATCAGTTTTAAAAATTTGGACTTACATTTTTTGTCTTTAGTTATCTTTATATCGAAAATAGTGCAGAATATCGACGCTAAACAAGAGTATCTTATTCATAGATAAAGGCGTAAGCAATGTAATTCTTAGTTCAAATCGGCAAATTACCATCGATATAAAATATTAATAGTATAAAGTAGTCCAACCCTCAATATCTACGTCACTGGTTGAAATATTTCAAATACGTAAACTACTGATAATTAAGCTCGACTTAGTTAAATCCTGTGCAAAATTTGAAAAGTTTTGAAAATCAATTTGCAAAAATATTAGAATACGATCGATTTCTTTAAAAAAACTTTGGAGCATTCGTACGGGAAATGAAGCATTTTGGTATACAGATAAGAACACGGAAAATCAAATCAAGAACATAGTCAGTGTACTTCTGAATCACTCAATGATTGTATTGTTTTCGACCAAAATTTTGTTGAGTTTTGAGTGGAAATATAGGATTTAAATTCCCCGAATCCGAAAATCGTGTTTTAGAAGTTTATCTGCGTACGTGTGGGTATGTTACAAAATAACTTACCAATTTTTGTAAAAATGAAATTGTATATAAAGTTTATTACTTTCTTGGTGTGTAACAGACAGAAATCGCCTCACGAGTTTCTCAAGGAGGCAGCTCTTTTAAAGAACTTAATTATCATCCAGCTCTCCTTGTCGCATACTAATGCGGCCCATCTCCCCCTTTTATGTTCACCTAATGACTTGATCACCCTAAGGAGAGGGGCTAAATAATGTTCCGGATGTACCCGTTTCGGCGTGGAGTTTTTAAACTTTATGTAGCTCCGCATAGGTGGATGAGAAAGAACTATCGGCAGGGGCTGTTCGCTTCCTCTAATGAGTAGGTGACTTCTTACGAAATACCCATCTTCCTTCGTTACTGGGCTTAGCATGCACCACCAAATTTTTAACCCTCAATTAGGTGAGCGGGTATATGTAACATACGTGGTCGCGCTGTATATTTAATATACATGTAGTAATTTGTTGTTTTTGTGAATTAATAATTATAGTAGTCATAAATATTTATTATCGAGTACTTAAATAACAGTAGAAAAACATTTAGTTGCATTATAACCTTTAGTTTACTCATAAAACCTCAATAACTTAGTAAGATTCGATCATCTCAACAAGGGATTAAAAAGTCGGCGTCTTACTACTATTTTTAGTTAAACATCTTACGTTATCAGATTCCATCAATCTGATTACTACTAAATATGGCGTCGTGTTTTTTCCATCTTTCGATTTCGAATAATCGGTAACTTTTTATTGCAATCGTAAAACAGTAAATACCAGATTTACTAGAAATTGACAACTCTAACACCCACTAAACGTATTTAAACGCAATATATATTTTAAATACATACCCGAACATTCCACCAGTTTTATGATTATAATAGGACCAAATGTTAAACCTTTGTAGTGTTATTGTAAAAAGGGCTCCAAATACAGTTACTGAGGATTACATCAAGATCCTAAGATTACTTATTTCTAAGAACTACCTAGAAACACATTGCATGTTAATTTAATATACACACGTGACTAATGAAGGTTTAAGCACTATCTGATAACTGGAAATGTCATTTTATTCTTGTGATTTTTTACGATTTTCTCGAAACGATTTTCTTTAAACTTGCTACATTTCTTACACCTTTTCATGTGAATTAACCAATTTCTCTACGAAAATTACGCAAATTTAGTAAGCTGAAGTTCTCATTCATGAACATCTGTGGAAAAATCAAAAACTAAAATTCGTAGAATTCGGTGAAAATCGATAACGATTTTGAAAATGTCTTTAATAGTTTCCCTAATACTTTAATTCGTTTTTCTGGAAAAATTGCGCAAGTCACGTAATCGGATGTACCTTGCAGAGTTAAGAAGACTGAAAACTTAAATGAATAACCTGTAATTTGAATTAAGTAAGAGAAAGTTGTGTGGCGTCTTACCAGATTTTTTAAGCACAAATGAATCATTTTATTAGTAAAGATTGACGAGCATACCGTTTTCCTCGCGATATTACGAATTCCAGAGAATTCCCGAAAATTTCGAAGACATCCTCAAGAATTCCTGGTGAATGTACACAAGAAGACGGGGTGTTTCGAGGGTTCTAATTAATCAGAGTTATATAATTTCTTACCCGCCGATGGCGTTTGATCTCGCTACATGCCATAATAATGAGAGCGCCACTTCATCAAGTACCTAGATTTACTATACAGATCTAAGGGATGAAGACCAGTTTAAAATCTTTGGAAGATTGCAATTCTTGACTTTGTAAAAATCAGTCCGCTATACCTCTGGGGTGGTACAATAAATCGTTGAATTTTACAAATTATGATTTTACCTGTTTTAGATATAAATAAGGTAAAAGTATCTTAGAAATAAAACAATGAAATAAAGTGGGACATAATAAAATAGTCAAAATAAGGAAATACATATATTACAATTCAGAGAGTACTTCACCTAATATAAACATTAAATTACTTTAATCATAGTCCCATCGATTTAAAATAAAAGATTATTTGTAGGTTTTAATTGATTTACATTCAAATATACATATTTATGTAAATAGATTTCAATAATTTTTACACTATAACAGTTAAGCAAATTCATTATTAAATTAAAATCTATTAAATTAAATACATCAACTGGATTTAGTTTTGATAAACCAAGTGATTTTGTTATTGATGTGCAAATGCTGTTAGCTGAATGTGTCACAACCCTTATGATGTTTAAGAATGCGAAGACAATGGAAAGTCTTACTTAAATTTAGGAACAGCTTCATATGAACTCATTCAGAATATGGATAACAGGTCCTGATACCTGGCTTCTTTATGGTAGTTAAGATGTCAAAAGGCATAGTAAGTGATGGTAGTCTTCAGGTGTAACATTGCCCCAAGTTATTTTCCACTATGGGATTGACACAATTCACCGCAGATTTTCAAACGCTTGAAACACAAAGGGGCAACCTAGTTTACACAAATAATTATTATATATGAAAATTTGGAGTGTTTTTTAGAGCTAACACATTTAAATTTTTACAAGATAATCCGTAAGACTGTGACTGGTCATATTGTGTGTTTAAGACAAATACTGCATAATTTTTATTTTTACTCACATAGAAGAGGTCAAAGCATTCAAAGTTATACAAGTCTATGCACATTATTAATTACAATGGAATCATAAATTATCCTTTATGATAGTGATACAGCTGAATGCTCGAGATTAAATATTAAGAAATTCTTTGCAACACTGTAGCAAATGCTATTTTTAAAAGCAAATGTACAGAATTAAATAATTGGATTTAACATAAAAGTAGAATAATTATTTCAAATGGAAACGAAAATAAAAATACAAATAAACTACCACTTATTTTCAATTCAAACAAAAAGATATAAAAATTCCATATATGGGGTGTTTTTAAATAAATTAGATTTTATAATTTACTAAACTTTCAAGTGCTCTTACAAATAAAGCTTTAGTTGCAGAATTCTTTAACAAAAATTTGGACATACTTTATTTTTTAAAATAATAAACAATAAATCAGTAGATTTTTACCTATGTATCTAAAAATAAAAGAATTGATCCAATGTAAATGTTAGTTGCATGGTCTTGTCTATACTTATCATGTGTATGTATCTTTGAAACGGATTCTAACTTTTACAATTTCATTCATCAAAATGAATTGACATACCTTCTACTTCTCCATTATAATGCCTACTATTGGTGCTGGTTAAATTTCGTATTTAGTTACGTTTTAGCATAGAGTGAAGAAACAACCCCTCCCATGAGCAAAGGTTTACCAATAGTGCTAGTATTTTAATACTAAATAATATCTTTTGTAGTCCATTATTTGCAATTCTAAATAGGCTATCAATATACAAAAAATACATTCCTTTAAGACCAGTTATTTCTTTTACATCAACTTGTAAAGTCAAAAGTTTTTCATATTATCATAATATCCTTATTAGGATATACCAATTTTTATTTAAAAAATATATGAAACATTTTACATTATAGTTTAATTATAATGCCATTTTAGTGCGTTTTTATGTTGTTTATTTATTGAAAAACACTTTAAATATTATAAAGGTAAAACTTGATGATTACTGATTACTTTGTAAGACAGACTACTTGTAAATGGAGGTAAATTTTGATATCACTAACAATAGAAATTAGTTTTTTGTAGATGCGCAATTGTGATCCCTCTGTAAATGATTAGTCAAGCACCTTTTAAAAGAACTACTAAAATTACACTGAGAACATTTAAAGGATTTCTTTCCCATATGAGTCTGTAAATGACGTTTTAAATGGCTCTTCTGGATACTACTGTAATCACAATAAGGGCATTTAAAAGGTTTCTCTCTCCTATGGGTACGTATATGATTTCTTAAATAATTTTTTTGAATGCTGCTATAATCACAATGAAAACATTTAAAACGTTTCTTTCCTGTGTGAGCATGCATATGAAATTTTAAATAACTCATAGAGAAACTACTGAAATTACAGTGGGAGCATTTAAAGGGTTTCTCTCCTGTATGAATACGTATATGAGTTGTTAAATGACTTTTCTGGATACTGCTGTAATCACAATATGAACATTTGAAGGGTTTCTCTCCTGTATGAGTACGTATATGATTCCTCAAACAACTTTTATGAGAACTGTTGAAATTGCAGAGAGAACAATTAAAAAGTTTATTTCCTGTGTGAATATGCATATGATTTGTTAATAAACTCTTCTGGGTACTACTATAATCACAATGTAAACATTGAAAGGGTTTCTCTCCTGTATGAGTTCGTATATGAGTTTTCAAATAGCCCATAGATGAACTATTGAAATCACAAATAGAACATTTAAACGGTTTCTCTCCTGTATGAATACGTATATGATTTACTAAATAACTTTTCTGAGTAGTGCTGTAGCTACAATACAAACATTTAAAGTTTTCTCCTGTATGAGTACGTACGTGAGTTTTCAAATAACTCATAGAAGAACTATTGAATTTACAGTAAGAACATTGAAACGGTTTTTCACCTGTATGAGTACGAATATGAATTGTTAAAGAACTCTTGTAGACACTGCCATAATCACAATATGAACATTTGAAAGGTCTTTCTCTCTTATGAGTATGGATATGATTTCTTAATTGACGTTTACTAGTACTACTGTAATCACAGAGAGAGCACTCAAAGGGCTTTTCTCCTGTATGAACACGTATATGTTGTGTCAAATTATGCATATAATTACTATTGTAATCACAGTGAAAACATTTATACAGTTTTTCTCCAGTATGAGTCCGTACATGATTTATCAAATTACTACTATAGAAACTAGTGTAATTACAATGACAACATTGAAAAAGTTTTTCTCCTGTATGAATACGTATATGTTTTATCAAATTATGTTTATATGAACTACTGAAGTTACAGTGAAGACATTTAAATAGTTTCTCTCCTGTATGAGAACGTAAATGATTTACCAAATTACTCCTATAAGAGCTACTGTAATTACAGTGAAAGCATTGAAAAGGTTGATCTCCTGTATGCATTTGTATATGTTTCATCAAACTATTTTTATAAGAACTTTTGAAATTACAGTGACAACATTTCCAGGGCTTTTCTCGCATATAGGTAAACATATGATTTCCTAGAGGACTCCTTTGAATACATTCTGGTGTCTCTCCTGTCTCACTAAGTATGTGGTCTGTCAAACATCCCTTATGGATACCATTATAATCATACTGCAAACATTTAACAGGTTTCTGTCTTGCAAGAGTATTTATGTTTGTCAGATAATTCTTTGAAGAACAAGAATCACAATTAAAATTTTTTTCATGTGCATGAGTACATACATGATTTGTTAATTTACCGTCTCTGGCAATTTTAGAATTACATTTTTGCATAATGGTGTACGGTCCAACAGTAGTTGTAGAACATAATTGTTTCATGTTTGCAGATACTTCCACTTCGGTTAAATCAATTTCTTCTACTTTAAGTTCATTTTTAAAATTAAAGCTGTAACTCTCAAATGGATACAAAATTTTCCTAGAAGGAAAAGTAACGCAAAATTTATCATCGAGTGTTTCATTGCTTATATAAGAATTACGAATAAACATGTATACCACATTAACAATTTCAAAACAATTTGCACATAAAATTGGCCTCAAATTAAGACGAACATCCTATTAATGAAACAATTAAAAATTGTAATAATATTTAATGCATAAATTTACCAGTTCGGGGCAACACAAATATAATTTGTTGCAAAGTACCATTTCATCTGTTTTCCATTCAGTTAAATCTTTATCGACCATTGACACGTTTTGTTTAAATGCTAATGAGCAAGTTCTGCATGTGTTACGAAAGAAATTACCGTGATTATTAATCATTACATTTTTAGAAAGTACATCAGTTGAAGTTCTATTTTCCATTACTTCTTCAAATATCTTTAATTATAATATACTTGTTTTGTGAATTCATCACATTTTAATTAATTATTTTGCATGATTTTATCAAACAAATAAAATAACGATGTTTCAACTAAAGCATTATAGAGATGCTAAACAAAAAACTGCTGAAGTAATTTTCCCTACAGAATACCACACATGGATATGAATAGATATCAAACCTTGGCCACAAAGAATTTCGTGATTAAAATTTTGTGTTTATATAAAGTGCGCCTTACCCGATACATAACACTCTACAGGATGTCGCAGCTATAAGGCCATTACTTTAACAGCAGATACATCTTGGTATGCGGGATAGAAATCGAAATATTTACAATAAAAGTCTTCAGTCTCCCCCTGCTTTTAACTTCATCTACTGTGTCCAACAAAAAGTGACTAACCGACTGTACGTCTCTAGCAACAGAATAACGCATACGATTTCAAAGTACAATTAATGATTATTAAATACTCGCAATGATGTGCTAATTATTGTTTAAAATAAAAAAATGCTTTTCTTCCTTAAAGATTCTAGTGGTCTTTTAATTGTGCTCGTTTACAATTTTTTTAAAATAAAAACGAGTTTTTTATTTAAGAAGTAGATACCATTTTCGGTACATCCACATTATTGAAAAAGAAAAAGCTTTTAAGATAAATTTCACTTTTAAACATGTTCTACAGTGTTTTAAGCCGTTTTAACACGTTAAATTTTACACAAAAGGTATAAATAATCTTTATGCTAATTTAATAAAAGTTAAATTACCGCTTTTTCAACGTAATTTTTTTTTACATAATAGATATCATTTTCAGTACATCTGTTTAATTGAAAAAGGGAAGATTTTTTAAATAACTTTCACTTTTAAAAATGTCCTGCAATGTTTTAAGCCGTTTTACCATAATGCTAAATTTTATAAAAACAACTTTATGCTAATTTAGTAAAAGTTTGAATCGCCGTCTTTTTCAACGTAAATTGAATTTTGATAATCTTAATATTATTAATATTTGCAATCAATGCGTTGTATATAATTTAAAATAGTTCAAAATCAAAATAGTAAATAAATTTCATGCAAATTTGATGTAATTTATATGCAGTAATACAAATGTACATCCAAGGTATCTTTTATACAAATTAATGTCGATCAAATAAGCTTTAATTTATACATACCTACTAAAATTAAACGTATGTCAATTGTACATAAATAATTTATAATTAATGAGCAATAGCTTTATAGGAAGAACACGTAGCATTATTTTTTATTAAAACAGCTGACAACCATTAACTCGAAAAAATAAATTAATAGTAAACGGAATATATTTTCTAAACAGAAATAAATTGTTATTTGTGTTTTTAATTACGTTTCACAGGCTCGTATTTATGACAGATTTTTATTCAAAAATTTCAAAAAATTTTTTTCGATTTAAATTAAATCTTTGCTCAGATGTGTTCAGTAAGAACCTGGTTGCACGTGTGCTAAATAATACTCTTTGTTTATTGGATACTCTGCATACTGTGAATCAAATGGTAACACTTGAAGCCAATAAAAGAAATACAATTTTGTCTCTATTATGGAGCAATAGACTACTGCGCAGGGACGCAATATACTTTTATAACCATCATCGTTACTTCAACATATCGCTTTTCCAAGTTGCAATTCCGCACACGTATATAGTGTTATGCTTATGGCATTGGCAGTTTTTCCAGCTCTATTGTTTTTGAGGTAGATCTAGCGATTTTAAGAGGAGCATTTAAACTCATTGAATTGCTTGCTACTAAAATTATTTGTTAAAAATATAAGATGCTAAAATGTTTTATCTTAAATGTCAGACGTGAAATTAAGACAATTCAATTTTAAAAATTTGTAACGTGTTCAATGGAGATATTCTAAAACAAAATAAGTCATTCTTTTGCTTTGCAAAATTGTTTTTAAATTTTTCGCTTACCTATTAGACTCGTGTATCAGAGATTGAGAAATACTGTACTAAAGTATGTAAGGTAAAGTAACAAAATACTTTTAACTTTATCTTTTGGAATAAATATTTTTGGAAACAAACATGTGTTTCATAATTAAAGATGTACCGATGAGTAATAGACATCATGGACGCCGATAATGCTATCCGGCACGGCGCGTACGTCGGAGTCGGACATAATATTATAATTATTAATATTTCGAAATCTATACTTTTTGAAAAAAAAATCATAAGCAAATTTTCTTCTACAGGTTATAAGGTACCCAGAGTTGGCCGGTTTGACTTATTTTTGGGGTACCCTCTATAGGTAAATATAAAAAAGTAAAGTTATATTTGAGCAAAATTTTAACTTTTTGTTTATTTATCTTTCCGTACAAACGTGCAGCTTTAATTTGATGTTAACAAAACCTATAAATATTCCGTGGTGTTTAACACGTCGATTTTATTATTATTGGTTTTGTAATAAGCCGCCAACATTTATTAAATGTTTAAATAATTTAAACGTGCCAAAGAGAGGAAGTGAGGGATATGCTAGAGGTTCATCGAACTACAATAGTAGAGGGAGATAGTCGATTCTGGCCCAGCATTTTGCTCCGACCTTGAAAACCAGTTTTTAATGACCCCCCCGCGGCATAATTGATTTTTAATGACCCGCCTGCGGCAAACATATATACAGGGTGCGTCAA
>JAHWXV010882137.1:0-12045 GCA_024586415.1 Phrixothrix hirtus
AAGTTTCGTCGGACTCCAAACACTTATCGTGATTTTGACACCAGTGTCTTGAAACACTACCTTTAACATATTACAACCACTCGTCAGTTAAGCTGGTCTAGACCGCAACTGAACTTGGGTACTAGTTTTCTACCGGCACCTGCATAAATTTGTTTCCTTAAGTCCCACAGTACCTTCCAAAAGTCTTCATAACGTGGTCTATTATAGGACAAGGTTTTCATGACAAGGTTGTAAATGTTTTGCATACGTTGACGATGACGGAGCAGTAGGTGAAATGCCTTCCCAATTTCGGGTACCTGCTACTGCCTTCTTTCTATGTCACCATACCTCCTTTTAAACTCGACTGCAATTCCATAGGACATTTGGACGTCTTTAGCGACACAATGAGCCAAGCGGTGCTCCTCTGATACGTCAAACACATTCCTGCGTCCTTCAGCGGTAACATCAAATCGAGTTTTGGGCTGAGCCAAATAAGTTGACATAAACTCAGTAAATGACTGTTTGCCATCCTGCACGTTTACGTTTTCGAGCCGAAAGTGGTTCGCCCTTTGTTCATGCCCTGTTGACTTAGTTCTGTATTCCTCCCAGGGTATGGAGCCAACCGATTCATGTAACTTAATTTAGGTTTTCCTTTAGACAACTTCATTATTCGACTTTAAACATGTTTCTGCTACGTATGCTACCATTGTAAATAAGCTTCCCAAAGTTTTTGTCTTTCCTCTTTTCTGATAATCACTAAATTCTTTAAGTTATTTTTAAATACTTGAAGAATTAGTATTGCAAAGTGCACCAAGTAGTAAATGTAGAAAATTTTTATTCCAATCAACTTTTGATTCTTTAAAAACTATTTAAGATACGTTAGATTTTCAAAAGTGGTGAAAGAAGTAACATTGCTAACTAGCGTTCTATTACCATTATCAGTAATTTTAGCAAGGCGTTTCAGATTGCTTTTGATAGCATGTTATACAGTGATGTTAAAGATACGTTAACTAACAAGCAACATGGTTTTATTCCTGAACGATCTATCAATACTAACTTGGTTGAAACAGTTCAAGCAATTACTGAAAGTCTAAATATTAGAACTCAGTGTGATTTTATTTATGCAGACTTATCCAAGGCCTTCAACAGACTCGATCTTAACATCCTATTGAAGAAACTGAGTCACCTAGAACATTCCAGATCATTAGTTACTTTACTAGATTCATACCTAAAGAATCGCACGAAGTTTGTACAGGTTATTGGATACAAGTCCAAAATATTTCAAGTTGCATCTGGTGTACCCCGGGGATCGGTACTGGGGCTGTTATTGTTTAATATCTACATAAATGACATAGAACAGCATCTTGAGTTAAATTTTTTGCTTTATGTTGATGATTTCAAACCGTTTTCTTATATAACCAGAATTTAGGATTGCTAAAAACTACAGCGCGATCTCAATCCATTGACAACCTGGAGTCAATCGAACAATTTGACCTTCAATATTTATAAATGTAGCGTGATGTCCTTCTCAAGGAGTCGCAACCCCATTATTTGATTACAAGGATTCAACTTGACTTAGCTGTGGAACAAACCTTACTTTCGAGAAGATATTGAACAATTTCATCATTAGTTTTTGAAAAACCCATTTACATAAAGTAACATTGTACTTTATAAAAACTGTCAGTGTAAATGGTTAACGATTTTTTACGCTTCCTGCCTGTTTTTGTATATTTACCGCCTATGTTGATTGTCACGTTATGATATATTTCCCGAACTGTTGGAATATCATAGTAATGCTACGATAACAAGCATGTTATGGAACAACAAAACAAAGATATAATATAAAATTGTTGTAATTACCTGGAAGTTGTCATTAGCGCAAAAAATCGTGTACGATACACGATCGTTAAGGGCCTTAGTATAACAGGTCTCGAAAATCAACAAAATTCTACCCTTCGGGTCTTATTTTTCTAACTTTTTCTCGAGCTGTTGTAGGGCACTTACCGATCTTGTATCGTAATATACTATAATGTATTTAAACGTTCTTTTTGTGGTGACAGTTTTCTCCACAACTAACACATTGAATAACATCTATTTCTTTGAACGATATGTCATTCTATTCTGTGTATTCAACGCTTCTCAAATTGTCAGACGATGATAAAGGTGAGCGTTTTCGTAAATTTTTATTTTTACTTGCCTTCTTCTGTAACACTTGATTTTTCTTTTCAATTCTTTCGTTTAGGTTCGCTACATTATCTGGTGGGTTAGAATAGATCCAAGATTCTGTTAAACACTTTTTTATTTCGAAGAACTGCTGGTATTGGACTGATTTTCTTTAATAGAGTTCCAGCGCTCTTGTTATCCGTAGAGTAGTATATCTGCTTCTGTATTATCCTATTGATTCATTGTTCTATCAGAAGCTGCATACACATGATCAGGAATGCAATCAGCATTAACGGGAAATATTCCTCTAGCTCTAAAAGCAGATATGGCTTATTTCCGCCAACTCTGTGACAGTAGTTCACCAAAATGAGTTATTGTTAAATTACCTCCTGGATTATTTCAAATCCATATTCTGCACGCTTTGTAATAAGAAACTTTAAGAGACTTAAATACGGCTCTGTCTAATGGTTGAAGATGTGTCCAGATGCGTCTAAATTCTTGCAACATTGGTCATTTATTCGGAAACACCCGGTTTAAGTAGCCATTTCGTAATAATAAAATCTAATTGGTGAATTACCAGTATCATTTTTATGCCAAAATTACAAACATAAATTTGTAAATTTTACAACTCCATTTTAACAATTATTAAAATTCGAAAATCCCAGGTTACGCTTTATAAATCAGGGGCATTTTTCTTAAAAACATTACTTCAGCAATTACCATGAGAATACTTGCAAGTCTAAAAATAAACGTTAACGCCTCTCGTCTTCCGCCTGCAATGTTAAGGAGAAAACTTCGATTAACAGGCAGTATAGACCTGAGTGTTGCGAAGTTAAGTCGCTTTCCGCAGTCCATACCCAGGCTATATTTAAGTTGTAGGTCTACAAGTCACCAAGGAAGTGATGCATCCATTCTTTAAATACCATCCATCTCCAGCCTCTAATTAAGTAAACTCTACCGGGACTAATTAGTCGATAACGTATAAATTCAAGACGAGTTAGTTAATGTCGCAAATAAAAGACTAAGGTTTTAAATTTTAGCTGTTCATGTTATCGAGGTCATTAGGGCCAATATTTATTGTTCATTTTACATTTAGTTTAGTTAGCAGTAATAAAAAGGGGTCCCTTGGTTTAGGTACAGAATATTGTTGTATCCTTTATTCTCTTCTAGGAGACATGTAAATTGTTAATTTGTAAATCACATTTTTCTTCGTTATCATTATACTCAATCTTCAAGTACAGATCTTATACTTTTTACATACATATACCCGTAGTTGTAGTAACACATACTTTCTTTCAGGTATTAGTTAATTTTAAGTCAAATTTAACATGCTCAAAGGAGCTCAGCGGCGTACCCGAAAATCGCCATACTAAGTACGTACTGATACAATTCTCGATCTAAAGATTCTAAGACAGGTTTCTTGGTTTTCCCGGTTTCTATAACAGCAGACCTCTTTCACCCTTCCTTTTTTTTATCGTTAAATACAAAGTGGTGCCCTTAATTATGATTTTTCCCGGAATTTTGACACTTCCAAATCGTTGCTGAATTTTAGCCTAATTGATTTCATCGCAAATGTAGAACTCTCCTAACTCCACTGTGGCGGCCGGAGCAAAGTAGCTAATTCAGGGAAATTAACGTCTTTGACAACTATGGGGTGCAAAGCGCGTTCTGTTCCGTTATATGTGTCATGTGAAAAGGAACATACACTAAAATTATTCCTTGAGCTGCAGATGCTTCTAGTAATTCTGTAGAAGAACTGTGAGAACCAATGCCCGTCTAGAATTAATAACGTTTTCCCTTCAGATGTGGGAGGAAGAAAATGGTTTAAAAAGATTGATGTATTAACATACGCTGAGTTTTCTAACATCAGGATATCAGAACCTGGAGGCATTTTATCGCTCCACTCCAATTTCCTATTTTTGCCCTTAAATAGGCACATGGGCAGCATAAACACATCCTCTGCATTGCAACATGCAACGCAAGTGTTTGTTTCAGATTTTCCTCAAGACGTTGTAGTATTTAGCTTTGGAATCCTTTTTGGGCAAAGAAACACACTGGTCTATTATTTGTTGAAGCCCTGTCTCATCAACGTTGAAAACAGATCCAGGCTTGTTAAGTAATCCATTTGTTTCTAGTGTATCTAGTAAAATCTTGAAATAATTTTCTACATCTACGCGATTTATTCCCTGTCCTTCGGCTTTTCGTGTAACCAAGTCACAATATAGTCTTAAAAATGCAAGAAACCAATCATACCCTGATATCGCCTTCTCACGATTAAATTTGTGATTTAAATTGAGGCTTTCAGCAAAATCATGCGCAAGTCTTCTGACAACTTCAGATCTCATGGGGAAGCTCTATTTTTGCATATGTTTAATATGCTCTACTAATTTTCTTACATTCTTTTCTCCTCAAATAATATCTGGGTCAAGCCTTGCAACAGTTGTTTTGTTATTTTTAATATTTATTTCCAAAGCTTTTCGCAGAATGGCGTACATTTTTTACGATGAATTAGCAGAAGAGCCATTTCCTACATCTTAAATCGGTTGTTGTAAGTTTTGAGTGGTATCATTTCCACGACTAGTGTCCTTACATTTGTAATGAGTTGGAATTTTGGTGTAAAAATGAATAGAATCTATTAATATATTATAGCCATCGTACCAAAAAATAATTGATCGTCTATCCCCAGCGATATGAAATGCATAGTAAGGTGATTAAACAAGTACACATTTCATGTAAAACCTTTAAAATAGGTTTAAACGAACTAGTGAAAGTTAAATCATCCAATATAGTCAAATCAGAACTTTATTTGTAAATCTATGACATCTAGCGGAAATCGGTGGGTCATCCGACCCTGGTTTACCCTAAGCGTATTTGCTATTGACTTGAGCTATATACTATTTTACAAATAACTATTACTTACAGTTTAAACATAGTTACATACCTATTTATGCATATAACTTATATGAACAATTTATATCCAATGTCGTATACATTTGGATATTAACTCAGAACTAAACATGTGTAAAAATTCCAAAAAGTGTAGGATTTGAAAAACTAGAATTTCTAGAAATTATGACTCATTTCTAGTAATATAATACAATTTAGCTGTGAAAAATTCTACTAGGTACTTTAAATAAAGTACAGAATTATCCAAAAATACAATTTCTCACTATTTTACCAGGGCTATCCAGAAAGTCGATTACGTTTTCGTCCGTCTATAACCCCTTTGAGCGTGCGCAGCGCGCCCATCTTGGTGACAGCGCATTACCTGGCTCAGTCAGCACCCAGCCATGTTAGCGCAAGGTTTGTGTCGTTGCCCGTTATCTCACAGCAGCAGTTTGAAATGTGCGCAGCAATAGAAAATCCTGCGAGTTGTTAGGTCCAATCTGTAATAAGGCTTTTGTTAGCGAAAAAATGTAAACCTATTGCAATTTAATGACAACTGTGTGAGGTGTACGGGAACAACGTCTAACTGAAGGTGGAGTGCGTTAATGGCGCATTAAGTTTAAAAATGGCCGAACTGGTGTACACGATGAAGAACGAAGTGGACGACCAAGTATTGTGCCTGATAAGATTGTTGCAAAAATCGGTGAAAGGGTTAGAGAAAACCGCCGATTCACAATACCAGAGCTTTCACACAGTTTTTCACAAATTTCACGCAGTTTGTTGTATGAAATTGTTTCTCAGAAACTAGGATACCACAAATTTTGTGCAAGATGGGTCACAAAACTCCTGAGAGAAAATCACAAGAATCAGCGCCTGGCAGCGTCATTAACATTTCTGGACTTTTACAACAAAGATGGCGACTCATTACTGGATCGAATCGTAACGGGAAACGAGACGTGGGTCAAACATGTGAAACTTTGTAAAATCTAAGAAGAGCGATTCAGAACAAGCGTAGAGGAAAGTTGAGTTCAAGAACTTGGTTTTTCACGATGAAGCCTGACCACACACGGCAAATCGCACCCGACAAGTCCTTGAAGATTTTCAATGGGAGGATTATCCTCTTCCATCATACAGCCCGGACCTTGCACCCAGCGACTTCCACCTCTTCCCAAAGATAAAGTCGTGGCTCGCAACGCAAAGCTTTGATGACGATGAGGAACTGAAGGAGAGCATGACTAATTGGTTGAAGTCTCAGACGGCAGAATTTTATGACAATGGAATTTCAAAGCTTATTTACCGCTATGATAAGTGCCTAGATTTGTAGGTGACTACGTTGAAAAGTAGTATTTCGGTGCGACTTTCAAAATGTATATAATAAATTGTTTTACTTGTACTGAGTTTTTTTATAACAAAACGTAATCGACTTTCTGGATAGCCCTCGTATAATGTGCATTTTGGCTAATTTCGCTACTTTGTATTACGAATAAAATACGACTTACACGAGGGATATTTCTTAACTGCTGCAAGTGTTGGCAACACTGCGTAGTTGTAGTTTAAGGTTTGAGGAATAAGCACGTGTTTTTGCTGCGTCAACAATGTGTATTGTTGAATTACGTGATTTAGAAATGGAGTCTACACTGGTCTTCAGGCACTGTGACTGTGGAGGATCGAAGTTTGTATATCAAGATTGAAACTTTATGTGGCAAGACCCCGATGGAAATTCAAAAAACTTTTAGTAAAGCATGAGGCGCACTAACAGTTGACCGTAGCACAGTTTCTGATTGGGCTAGTCGTTTTCGTAAAGGCCATGTAAGCATAAAAAATTACTAAAGACCAGGCAAGCCGAAAATCTCAACAGACAAAAGAACTGTGAAACTTGTGGCATATGCTCTCGAAGGAGATTGTCGTGCGACATGTGGGAAACTTCCAATAACGTCCGTATTCCGAATTTTGAGAAATTATTTAAACAAAAGAAACATTTCTGCGTGATGGGTCCCTCATTGCTTGAGTACTGAACAGAAACAATAACTCCTGTATATTACGACATTGTTGAAACAAAGATGTGATGTTGAAGATCAAACTTTTTGGCATCGAACCTTAGCTATTGATGAAATGTGGATTAGAGACTTTAAACCATAGATGAAATCAAAGTCGAACGTGCGCAGAGGACGTTCTTCCCCACGTACGAACAAATTTCGTTGAGGTCAATCAAAAGTGAAAAAAATGATGATATTCACTTACGATCATCATTAAATCATCATAATAGACAGAATTCCACATGGAACAAGTGTCACTGGATTGTATTATCGTAAATTTATTCAAAAACTGAACTGAAAAATACACAAGACCCGATCTCAGTTACTCGAGGCTAGGCCATACGTTCTCCGTGATAACGCGGGTATCGTAACTTAAAAGCTGCGTGAATACTGTTGGGAAGTGCTTGCCTGCAGTCCTCACATGAGTTCTTCACACCTTCACTTATTCCAAAAGCTGGGACAATCCATCAGAGGATGTCGTTTTTTATCCTTAGAAGAGCTTTCCGCCGAAGTTATCCGAGCCATTCATGTTATGAACAAAGATGGCGTACTAGATGGAATCCAAAAGCTATATACACATTGGAAGGCGGTAATTGATAAGCGGGGAGACTATATTGAAATACTGTAAAGAGATACTATAAAAAGATAAACATATTTGTAAATAAAAAATTATGTGCATTACTAATGAAATCCCCTCGTAAGTTAAATTCTCACTTGAAATCTCTCCGAATGGACACTTGCTTAGTAGTATTTGGCCATAATAGGTTATAGCATTGATTTGATACCAATCAAAAATGTGAAAGCCCCAATTAAATTAGAATTAACGCTCAAGTTCCTAAAACTATACTTCAATTTAATCCCTGTAATAAAATCTGTTTACGGAAAAGTCCTGGAAGTGATGTTCTTATTAGCCAGGTTTTCGTCATATTAAAGTTTATTATTTCTAAAGTTTGCAAATATTGGCAACGTTTTATTATGTTACTTTAATTTTCCATATTGTGACCATCTTTCGACAGTAATTACTTGCTTAAATTCTTTTAATAAATTGACTAAATCTTTGAAATTTCAAAGTTTATTAAATATTTGTACCGATTATTAGATTATTTGAAACATTGCGTACTGTTTTACTTGAAATTTATGTTAATACTTTGTCAAACGCCGTCTTTTGTTTGCATCACTCTGTATAATACATCAAAGTTAATTAATATACGTCTAGGTGAATTATAAGTATCAACTTTTTTTAATTCACCTCGTATGCTTTGTAACCTGTAACGTTGAACATCATTTACTAATCTTAATTTAAAATAATCAAGTCTTGATATTTACTTTAATAAGAAATCTTATTTCTAATTCCGTTAATTTCAAAAGCATTTGAAATAATTTTATTATGAGAAATAAAATCTTAGTTGTTGCTTTAAAATACGCTATGTTAATTATTTATTTCAGTTTTGTTGGAAATAGTTCCAAGTAAGAGATAGGAATTTAAAATTGCTAGCTAAATTATTATCATATAAAATTTACGTAGGTGACGCGGTTTCAGTAATTCTCCGTACCATGCATGTTGATATGTAAAATTTGCAAACACAGGATTTCTGTAACGCGATAACGCCTGTTTTAAAATACAATTTTGTGATTGGATGGTATTTTGTAAGTGAACAGTTTCAGTTTCCATTGTTATTGATAGCGTCCTAATCGCGGAAGACAAATATTGGAGAACATTACGGATATGTTTAAGTTCAAATACATTTTTCTTTAAAGAGGAAAAGAGCTATTGTTCTTTTGAATAAGGTGAACCCGTTATGGCTGTGTTGTGTCCCTTTTATTTTAGTCGTTGTTAACTTTACAAGAAGGTTATCAAGGTAACCTGTCCTTGGGGATCGTATTGGCGAACCATTAATCGAATAATGTCCACCATTGTTGGTTGAAAGAATTCCTTTAGCGAAGATAAAATGGGGTCCGTTAAGTCATAAAGAAAGGCCCTTGATTTGTTAAAACATCGATACATTTATTTTCAACGTACGTCCATTTTTTTCATCAAATTATTTTATTACCATCAGAGCACCATCATATAAGTGTATAAGGGAAATAAATTGAATTTTTAATATACTAAATTTGCCTTTGGAGGTCGTTGCAAACGCCTTATGTGTAAATCGATTAACGTAACCTTTGTTTGACTTGATATTATTTTTAAAATACCGTTAGTTGTTAAATATTTATATAACATACATATTATATTCTATGTTCCACCATTTATAAATTTTATAATTTCACATTTGAAGTATTTTTCTACATCAAAGCAGTGAAGAAATAAAAAAGATTAACTAACCACGTCGATAGTAATTTTCTACCGTTTTATTCGGGAGAAACATGTCGATACTTTAAAGGTAAATATCCTTGATTGATTGTTGTTTAGCCATGTCCTTTTATTGCTGTGTTTTAATTCGTCTTTTATTTCTTGCAACAATTAATTTGTTGCATGTTAGCGGATTGTAGCCTGCGAATTACATTACTGAACAAATAATATAAAGCTTGTGTTTATTATTCTATTGTTACAATAATATTACAACATGACTGCACATTTTCAGATTCATCTTGTTTCTAGTCAACTTACATCTTAAGTAAAACAGGAAGATGTATCAACACTTCAACCCCTTTTATAATAACAGTAGCTATAACTCAATTATAAATGTAATTAAATTGTTTTGTTTTTATAATTTTCGACCAGAAATATACTTTAACTTCTTTGCATAGATGTATTAATAAATAATTGATTTTATAATTTGACTCGAAATTCTAAATTTTAAATCGAAGCTTGAAATAGGCCGACGAATTTAAATTTAAACGAATCTAATTTGCTAAATTAATTAAAATGTTACCCATGTAACAATTACCGTTAATTATTACTCCTAATAGAAAACACAATGAAAGCTAAATAGCTACATCATTCTAGCAACTAAATTTTGAGATACTTTTTGTAATATAATCCAGTTTTTATTTCCAGCAAAAAAATTTGTTTGGTATTTCAGTCGCTTTGTGGTATCTATCCTTTGTCAAATGGTTTCAGATACTTTGAGTATTTATCACATTCTAAAACATACTTTAGCTATTGTAACATGATTCTAAATACCGAATTACCGACACTAAAAATTCAACGGAGATGTCACAATTAAAGTTACTACCGGTTTAGAGCATTCTTTCTGATTTCAAACCCAACGCTAAAGCTTTTTATAAAATCCTATATAATTACGTATAAAAGGCGTAGTAAAAAGTAATCCGTTACTTTTGCATGAAATTGGAGGCTTTATTTAGCATAGTTAGAATGATCCGGTTTAGGTCAAATATGCATCGTTTTGTTCGATAATTAGTTGCCATTTTGAAGGTAGTCCTATTATGCCTCTCTCATAGAAAACCTCGCCCTATCGGCAAAAAACTGGAACAGTCAATTTTCACAAGCTTCACTTGAGGCGAATGTTTCACCAGCAAAAACATTCGCCACAGACAGGAACAGCTGGAAATCGCTTGGTGCCAGGTCCGGACTATAAGGTGTTTCTGGCGAGTCACTATCGATGTGTGTGGCCTGGCGTTATCCTGATGGAACACAATTCCTCTCCTATTGGCCAAAGCTGGCCGCTTTTGGGCGATTGCTTCCTTCAGACTGTCCAATTGTTGACAGTATAGGTCCAAATTAAGAGTTTGGCCGTAGGAGAGCAACTCATAGTAGATGATTGCCTGCCAATTCCCCCCAAACGCCCAGCAAAACGTTCCTGACCGTCAATCCTTCTTTGGCCACCGTTTGCGTCGGCTCACCGCGATTCTACCACGACTGTTTTCACTTAGCGTTATCGTAAGCGACTCAGTTTTCATCACCAGTCACCATACGTTTCAGAAATAGGTCGATTTTGTTACGATTCAGCAGCGATTCGCAGATGGAAATTAAGTCCATGAGGTTTGTTTGCGTTAACTTGTGTGACATCCATATGTCGAGCTTCTTTTTGTATCCAACCTTATTGAAGTGGTTCTAAAAGGTTTTTTGTGCAATGTTTAGCTCCTGAGTAATCGAAAAAGTGCTTACATGACGGTCGGACTCGACGATTTTCATTATTTTATCGATATTTTCGACAAATAGCATTCCACAGCGTGGTGCATCTTTGACATCAAAATTACTGGAACAGAATCGATGAAACCAATATTGCACGTATTCGGCTGTTACAATATCAGGACCATAAACACTATTCACAGTTTCAATCGTTTGACTTGCGTTTTCACCTTTATCGAAGAAAAACTTTAAAATATGGCATATTTACTCTTTGCTGGGGTCCATACTTTATGCGCCCTCAAACAATACTGAATTAAGTAATCATAAAGACTGTTTTCGAAGTTCTTTTATTACGAAATCTTATCTTTCTAACGCAATCTAGTACAACCCGATCGCACTTATACAACGCGAGATACAGATTACTAAATTCATTTATTGAAAAAATAATGGATTTCTTTTTACTACACCTGTTATTATGACATTATTATCAGAAGTATTGCCCACCTATTCTTTTGCGTACAATTTGTCCTTTCCCGCCGCGGCTGCCATTACGCAGTTGCGGTTATTAAATGTTATTTAAACGCAAATGTGTCATCGTATCTTTAAGGATAATTAAAAAACTAAATTTCACAATAGACACAATTTCTTAAGCAACGATTAGAGATTACGGCTTTGTTATTAAAACTTCTAGTCTATTATATTTGTAAAAATATTATGACAAAGCGTTCATCACAAAAATACTCTTTGCAGACTTACAAGGGAACACAGGGAAGTGTCCCACGCCGATTTAAATGAAACTTGGTGGGTTTGTAGACTGATGTAGTGTAAGAACAACGGTAGCTGCTATAGATGCTAAATCGCCCGTTTGAAGGGGATGGGGCGGCCTAAAGCCAACCCTACCTTTCACTATTTGCTTTAATATCGCCAAAACTATAAGACATATCA
>JAHWXV010882225.1:0-12114 GCA_024586415.1 Phrixothrix hirtus
TACAAATAAAATTTAGGTTTGCTAGTCAAATAAATCGTAAACAATTATTCCAACGATAAAGGCGGGAAAAGTTAAAAGATTCAAAAATTCAAATTAATAATAATTATTTACAAAATAACATAGAATATTTATATGGTGCCACCAACGTGGAGCATTCAAATAATCAACTTAATAACAAATAATCAAATTATAAAAATAAATAAAATCAATTTATAAATAACATAGCATATTTATATGGCGCCAAATCAACGTGGGGCGGTCCGTTTAATTTAAAAAGGGGCTGCTGCTACGTGAAGGATTAATAAATCATCACAAGAACCCAAGATGGCACATTACCAATTAAGAAATAAGAAAGAAACAGCCGAAATGGAGGAAGAACAAACGACTAGTGAAGAAAAACAGCAACCAATGCAAGGGACAAACCCAGGACCGACAAAAGATGAATCAGCACTAAATATGATAATGGAAATGATGAAAGAAACGAAATTGGAGATGACGCAAAAATTTGCGGAAATGGGTAAGAATTTCCAGGAAATAGAATCAAACAGACAGAAAGATAAAGAGGAGATTTCACAGAAATTCGACGAAATGGGTAAGAATTCCCAAAGAATGTAACAGAATTTCAAAGACTCAGAAGAAAACAGACAGAAAAGCATGGAAAACATGACAAAAAAATTCGAGGAAATGAAACTGGACATACAGAAAACGGAAGAAAACAGACAAAAGGATAGAGTGAAGGATAAGGAGGAGATTACACAAAAATTAGTGGAAATGAGTAATAATTTTCAGGAATTAAAATCAGACAGACAAAAAGATAATGAAAAGATTTCACAAAAATTCGAGGAATTGGAATCAAACAGACAGAAGGACAAGGAGGAATTAAGAGAGAGCTTACAAGAATTGAAAATTGGACATAGCAATATGTCATGGTCAAAGTTATTGGAGGATGGTCCTCAGTAATAATAATTACTAAAACTATAATTAAAACAAAAATACTCAAAGTTACAGTTTTGTAGGGATAGTACAAATATATAAAAAATTACTTGAATAAAAGCAGTTCAAATTATATTAAAACTATTTTACATACCTTGCCTTTCAATTTCCATTACAAACAAGTTCTTACGGCACCTTACTCCTGGAATTTAATAACCAAACAGTAATCTTCAATAATAAAGGAAACTAGTAATACTTCACATCTGTTGCATACGCTCACTTTAAACAACATAATAATACTTATAGCCTCTTAAAGAATGGCTATAATAGTATGTATACGAGTAGAAAAAGTAAAAAATAATTGATATGAATTTTCATATTATTGTCATATAAACGGCACCACTGTGTGATATGGATATCAGTTTATTGAAATATTGCCGTTATATATTTTGGATAAAAACTTTTTACGTATTAAAACAATTACCTCACATTAAATACAGTCTGTTTGATTTTATGCAACAAGTCAACATTACAAATTCTTACAACATGGTTTGTGCAACAATTTCTGTTTATTAGATAAAATAAAAGAAATGTTTTCGTTAATCCATCCATCAAAGTACATGATGCATATGCTGCCAAATTTTAAATCTCAAATTTATAACTTTGACAACTTGATACTTTACAGGTGAAAAGATGGGCCTTAAATATACTATACAAAATAATACGACCTACATAGATCAACCCAAAATATTCATAGTGGTAGCAAATCTTTTGCTTTATCAAAGGAAGATTTACATGGTGCTACTTTTATTTACTTTTGATAAATTTCTTAATTTGCTAGTAAATTCATCTTGAAAACTACTATAAATGCTTTTTATTAACTGGCAGCTGAAATTTTGAAGTACCTGCGTCTAGCAATCACCCAATAAAATTGAATATGTCCGACATAACATTCACATTAAGCAAAAATGTAGCACTAGCAAATTAATTAGCAACTAATTGGTGATAACTAGGCATGCTCAAAATGACTGCCATCAAATTTATAATTTTTAACAGCACCATGAAAATAGGACAATGATATGACTTCATCGGTCAGAAATTCATTTCATGACAGTATGAGTTGGCAAAGAAATAAAATGTGAGGGAATAGTGTCAAAAGCAGCAACATATAAATCATTTAAAATTTCTCTAAGCTATTAATAATACACTAATTAATGTGAGCTACACTAATTTTTCTTCCAAAAAATCTTAGCGCATTATGTATCGCTTACAAATCATAAAAAAAAAATAAAAAACTAGCATGACCTTTTGTTTAATGAATACGTACATATCAGTCCTTATTGTAAAATTTTCATTGTGCTCCACTGTGAATTTTTTGCATCTTATGCAAAAATCAATAAAAATTTACCAAAATAATTGTGGAAATATGTGCAGTTATAAGCGCATACACTCCTCCACTAGCACCTGCCAATTTCACAGTTGGATCTACAATAGAAGTTCCAAGAGAACCTGCAGCAACACCGGCAAAATATATCGCAAGAACTCGCCACCATCTGTGTACCATTTCTAAAGGAGTACCCAATAAAATTTGTACGCATAAATTAACAATTAAATGAAGAATTCTACAATGAACATGAAAAAACAATAATCATTTAACATATAGATTCATACCCAATATGAACAAACATGTAGGTTATATATCGCCAAGCTTCATATCGTCTGCGAGGATCATAAATTAAAGCAACAGCAACAGGACCTGTTCCAGACATTGTCGAGCCTTTTGCAGCATCAATGCAATAAAGTATAATTTCAATTAATGATATCAAAATCATGCCAACAGGAGGTGGACAGCATTTATATTCGTCTTCATATTTTCCATCAGTTTGACTAACTCCAGTGGCACGACGAGGTACTATCATGGATATATATCTAAATAGAAAATACTTTAATTCAAAAACATGGGCAAATAACTAAACTTACCTATTAACTAAATGACCAAATATAGGCTGTAGATCTGGATGATGTATCATGTTTACGAATTCATTATAATCTAAACGACCATCATTATTTCTGTCGGCAAGCTGATGTATTTTTCTCACAACATGATCAGGTAAGTCATGTTCATATTCACGACTTTCAATTAAGTCGTTGAATTCTTTTAAGCTTATGTGCCCATCATGGTCTTTATCATACTAAAAAAAATCATCTTCATTTTAGTTTAGTCTCAAAGGTTGGTTGGGGAGAATTGTTTACAATCTCCCAAGTTCCAAAATACATGTGGTAACAGTGTATAAAATAAAATACAAACAAAATTCTCTGACCTACCTACATATCAAATTTATTTTCTAAAATTTACTAGGAAGAATCGGTAGATATGTAAATTCCTAAATTTAAATTAGGTCATAAAAAATTAAAGCACATAAATTTGTTTATCATTAAGTTACCACAACATTCATCACCTAAGTTTAAAAATAAATTCAGTAATGTTATTAGGCAAATTACCTTCTGAAAAATGTGTTTCCAATGTTCTTCATTGTTCTGTAAAGGAATTTCTGCAGCACTTGTTGTCATAGTTCTTTTTTCTGTCTTCCACTTATAGAACTAGGTAAAAATAAAAATTATTGAACAGATTTGGATAAGCTTATCCCAAAAACCTACCTACCTTATTTTCTTATCTAAAGAGGCAAATAAACATGAGTCGCTAATTTTATATAACAATACATAATTTTAGTAATACAAAATTGTTTAACCAGAAGTTCAAGGACCAAATATTATTTATTTGACTTTATAATGAACTCGTTCAGTAACCAATTTACTAAAATTTGAACCGGAGAATATAGCGCTACAATGGCACCAACCGATTTACTTAAAATTCCTAATAATTTCTCTGCCAAATTAAATAAACTATTTCTAACACTTATTTACAACTAGTTAACTTACATAAACTAAACTCTCGCTAATATAATGCAATTAAAGCACATAACTAAAGGAACAAGGATAAAAACTTAACCATCCTCGATTTTCATGGGGGATTTTTTATGTGTTTGATAACAAACGTCATTGTTGTGATTCACGTAAAATTTGCCCTCAATTATTTAGGTGTGATTCATACATTATTAAATTTGATTGACGAAAATATGCAAAAATCAACGGCAGTTTATAGAAGTCAAGATGACATTAATAACCTAAAAATCAGGTAAAGTTAAATTTTTCGAACGCACGAGATGTCGCTAATTTTGGTTACAGTTTAATACCTACATCAGTAGTTCTTAAACAGTGAAATAATACAATTCTAAAAATTACATTTACAATCAACTAAAATATCTTAGGTAGCGACTTTATTTTCAGAATAAACTTGAGGGAAATTGGAGATGAATCTGTAGTAGTCGAAAGAGAATCCAAAGTTTTCAAATGGCAACAAAAAGTATACGGAAAATTCGAACGCGATTTTTACAAAGACGAAAAAAACTGCATTACAGATTTAGAGAAAAAATATCACGGAGAAGTTATAAATATTTTACATGATGACGATATTCTCTTTACCTATGTTAATGAAGACGAGTTTCTTGAAAATGAGGAACGCCCAACTGAATTATACAAAAATGTTCAAAATACACGATTTCTAAATGACAAAATTATCAATTCAGGTATCACTGATGGATTTGACTTTAACCGGTCACTTAATCATTCAATAAATAATCCATACGATTACCGTTGCAACTTTGAAGCTATGCGCATAATGGTCGATCTAGGGTATGTATACATAGGTACATTTTCTTCAGGTTTAAAAAAATGATAATTAATACTCACCACAATATGTAACCTAAACTAATTTTAAATACTTAATAGATATTTACAGAAAATGTCTAGTTTTGTCTTTCAAGGATGATGGAAACTAAAATTACTTCACAAAGAACACAAATCACATTTTCTGATAACAACAACAAAACATAATGCATAAATAGGTAATTTGGACTAATAAAAGCTTTATACGACGTCATCAGAACATATATAATTCATTCTTAATTATTGAACTCGTTACGATATTAGATTTTTAGACCTGTTATTTGATGGATAAAATAAATTTCGTATAAAAAAGAATGGATAAAGTTATAACCAATATTCTAAATTATCTGCCAGTTATGTAGGAAGCTAATTCTAAAAATCTTTATCACTTGCAAATAAAGCCAAACCCTCTTCATGATGCTGTCACAATTAATTTCGCTTCATTTATTCTTTATTTAAGCGGCGCTGGAAAATTCTGTTTGTCCATTCTTTTATTTGGGGCAGTGTACATATGTACTATATGTAGTACATACGTGTGGAAAGCAGTGAGAACCATATAAAAAAATCAATAAGAATGAATAAAACGCATACATTGCGTTACTTGCCTGACTGTGTTGGAAATATGCAGCTACGTTCTCGGTTCTTATCAAGCACGTAGCAGCCTCAGGTTACGTTAGTTTGTGGTGTTTATTATATGAATTAAAGATGAATTAATTTATACGGTAGAAGAAAAAGTACAAATAATTAAATTGTATTATAGTGAAATTTTGCGAGATTTTATTAAATAAATGTAACGAAAACCACAATTTATTAAACAGTTTTTAAGTACAGATGAATCATTTTATTTATACGAACAGAATTATTAGCCCGGCTGTAATTAATTTATAATATGAATAGTTTGAAATTGCATTAAATAAAATGACCAAAACATAAATGGCAGGCTTGAAACTTTGACATGAAGTAAAATAAAAACACTTGGTAATTATTGTTAGTACATTGGATTACCAATGTATTCTTTTCTATACGGAGATCAGTTCTTTCCATACTATATGCCCTTACAAATACATAATTTTCCTTAAAAGTACACTATCGTTCAAAAGTGAGGGATCACTATGTTAATTTTAAGAAAGTACTCCAGATTTTTTAACAGTTATATGTATTGTTAATTGGATATGAATAGAATGCAGAAAAATACTTAATTGATTAAAAATATACATAATCTTTACAAAAAGTTTACTACAAATATGATCAAAGTTTACATTCGTCAAAGTAGTCACTTTTACATTTAATATCTGTTTTACAAATTTTAGGCAATTTCAACACAAGTTTTTGTTTTGCCAGGTCTGTGATAAGTATTCTCAAAGATGCTTGGATGATTGTGGACATGTTTCTCTTACGAGCTCATCCATAACAGCTCTATGGGGTTTAAATCGGGTGATTGCTGAGGCCAGGTTATGTTGATGTGAATCCCTTCTGCTTCTTTAGCTCGTAAATACTATTTACAAAGTTTGGAAATGTGCTTAGAGTCATTATTTTCTTGAAAGTGAAATCCTTCTCCAATTAATCGTAGTCCTATGGTTCTGTATGCTGTTCCAAAATGGTTTTATATTCTTCTTTCATCAAAATACCTATAATATTATACAGCTCACGGCGCCAATTAAGCTGAGACAACCACAAACAAGTACAGAACCCCCTCCGTGCTTCAGTGTTGCCAGGCCTTCTTCAAACGAAAGTTTGTCGCTGGCTTTCTAAAACAAGAAACTTGAATTCATCTGTCCATGGAACCTGTTTCCGCATGTCTAAATTCCAATGTTCATGTTGTTTAGCTCATGCTAATTGTTGTTTACGGTTTGGAGCCCTTTGAGCGGCGATTCTTCCCTGTAAACCAGCCGCTAATAAACGCATTTTCACAATACTTACTGATATTGGCCTTTCTCTTCCAGCAATTAACTCTGTTTGTATTTTTGGAGTTGTCAGCCGTTTATTTCTTTAAGCTGTGTTGACCCAGTGGCCTTGTCCTTGTCCCTGTTCCTTATACTCCCTGATAGGTTAGTTTTAACCTTTGACTTATTGTACGCAGGGATAGCTTTTCTATACGTAACGTTATTATAGCACTATGCGTTGCTTGACTTCATTCTCACCTTTTTGACATTTTAAAAATCGGTTCTTTATAAAGATCTCAACACTACTGTATTCTTCGAATTCAAAGCGCAAACTGATGCTATTGCGCCTGCAGTATAATTTATAAACTTTTAGGGATAATAAATATATAAATATAGGTAAACGTTCATTTCTTGGCACAATGACATAAATGTGGGTGTCATAAAAAGATCATAATGAACCCGCCGCAGAGCTGTAAAAATAAACAAAACCTACAATATTTATTATTTTGAAGATGGGTATTCGAAAATTAGAGGTACTTTCATAATCTTACTATTATTTGTAAACATCTTAAGGATCTAACAGCAGCTGTTATTTGATTAATATCAAGAGATCATATAAACATGCCAAACAACACCAGTCTACAGGGAAAGTGATCCTTCACTTTTAAGCCGTAGTGTATGTCTTTCGCAAAAGTTTTAATTTGAACGTTATAGACAAAATTTGTAATGCCGTTACAAAAATAATGATTGAATTTAATTCAGCCATATTACATACTTGTACTGTTTCAAGTATGCACCTACATAAATAAGTAGATACATACATACATAATTATGTAGGTATTTATTTATATACATGTAATTATAAAAATCTTGATACAAAATTTTAATTTTAACAGCGAATTCGTAGATGGAACATGGCTAAGATCAGAGTACGTTTTATGTACAATTAAATATGACCATTTGCGACAGTTGTTTTTAATATATCCCGATTTTAATAATTTGGATCCCTATTCTATTCAAACCGATGTATATACCAAAAGAACGTTTGAATATTATATCAAAGATGTCTCCGAAAAAATGCCACCAGATATTTTATTAAAGGAAAACGAAATATTCAATAAGGTAACTTGTAAGTAAATACGAAATGAATTCGTGTGCACTTATTTTTATTTAAGGTAATGCTGCATCAAACAAAAATGAGGTTACAAAAGATTGCTACAAACTTCGAGTTGCCTCCTAAAAATAGATTATACGTGTATTTATTTTTCGAGATCTTGTATGCCAAAAATTTCGAATACAACAATATCTTTTTACAATATAATATAGATTTGCCCGAAAACTGGTTTTGTACAGATACGTTCAGGTTACAAGGAACGACGCCGACTTCCTCTTCGTTTTCAAAGGACAAATTAAATTATTTTGGTTTTCCTTTCGAAGTATGTCTGGAATATGATACTCTACAATTTGGTTCATCTAGTGAGTGATTTTTTTTTAAATAATTAAGAATACACTAATAGATTGCAACTGGCGACTTCCATAACAAACAAATAGGTAGGTATGTATGTACTTTTGTTTCGCTTAGAACAATGTAGTAATAACAGCTCTTAGCAGAACAGCGATATGTATGATTACTGAATTTGAAAGCAGCACGTTGCAATCTTGTATTAAACACGTGAGCATATAGAAATAGAACATTGGAGATATTTTTGTATTAAATTAATTTCTCATATCAATTACATTCAAACCTTATTCCAAGTTGTTTATATGTATCAATTTTCAGAGAAATTATTCCAGATACACTGGGTATTATTTTTAAGGCCTAGGTACGTATGAATGTTACACATGTATGTATGTGCTACACATACATGTATTATTATTTTATTTAAGACAAAGGCCAAAATTTGTAACATTCTCTTGAATTGATAATTTTAGAAAATGCAGTTGGCAGCACTATTAATTGCATAGTCATATAAAAGGTGTCTCAAACTTATGCAGGACATATATTTTTTAGCCTAAATTTTATACTACGAATCCCCAATGAAGAAAGTTGCACGGGATCAGGTCGCATGATCTTGGTAGCCAATTTTGAATTACCCATTAAATTTTTGACGCAATAACTCAACTATTTCGCACGACAGGTGGCATCATCTTGCTGAATCTACTCGTCATTCAAATCCATGCCATTCAAATAACCACAAAAACTTCAGTATCTCTCAATAACGTACATCATTGACGATCGTAACATTTTCGACGTCATTTTCAAAGAAGTATCGCTCCAAGTCGATTAACCGCAGTATTTATACTACAAAAGGTGTAACTTCGTATCGCGCTGCCAACCCAATGAAGCAAAAATGGCACATAATTTAAATCATACGTTAATTTTGAGACACTCTACTGTCTTCTGGTGATACAAATGATTTACTGTTAGAAAGAAACTAATGAATTGGATTTTTACGTTTCAAGCTGCCCAAAATAAATTAGGTACACGTTATAGAAATACAAATAAACATCCAAGTATTAAGTAAAGGAGTAGAATAGAGTCTTCAGATGATTAGGTTTTCGTTTTGTACAGTGATTTTACTTCGAAAATGTATTTTGTATATGATATAAGATGAAAATGTATACATTAGGCCTATTTTGAAGTAAACAAAATTTAAAAATGTCAACTTTCACAACGGCATTTCATTTCAGACATTTATATCTACACGGTGCCAATGAAAACCGTAAACATAAATTAAAGAAAAATATTTTGGCACCACTTACAAATACAATTTATTGCGAAGTTTATGACAGCCAATAGACTTGGATTAAAATAAAATTGGGTTAGTTTTTATTGCGAGAAAGAAATTGCCCCATTTTTTCGTGAAAATTGGAGTGATTGAAGACTATACCCTTAGATTTAATTGATAGATTAAAATTTGGAATACCAAGAAAGAAGGGACGATATTATTTCAGATGAACGTAATTGAAAGATGGTAGAGTCGTACTGGTTGCCACTGAGAAAAACTACCTACAATGAATTAGAGGGGCAATCAGAAATTATAATTAATGTTTTGGACTGTTGAAGAAGTGTTCGCAGTTTACTCAGAAAATAAATAACATTAAATGAGAGTTTGAAGAAGCGGACAATGATGATAAAATTTGAGTAAAATCATCTAAATCATAAATTCGATATTTTGAAGTTGAACCTCTTAAATGTTGCTATAAAATGGCTATACCATATGTACCGTTTTATATTATGGCAGATCTTGTAAAAGTGATCGAATTAGAAAGATAAGGAAGTGTTATTACTTTGTGGTACACCAAGAGCACCCAAAACATGTTACATGGACCAATTGTAGGTTACAAGCAACAGAGAAAATCACTGCTTTCAAACAAATGCACGGGAATTGAAAAATATATCACATTTCTGAATTAGGGCTGTGTTCCACCCTCTTTACTCTTGACCTGAATATTCAGCAGTCTGAAACAAAATCTTAAAGGTAACCCTCTTCAAACAGAAGGACTAATTTTACTGTCTAGTTAAATTTGAAAACATTCCAAAAGACACCCGGGCCAGGGCTGTTAATTAATGAAGGACTAAATTGGTTTGAAGAGAAGGAATACTTTCTTTTTCTAATTTTACATGAAAGTTGTTTCCCAGAAGCAAATAAAACGGCCCCCTATTTAAAGTAGGTTTAAAATCCTTATGTTTTTACCTGCCTTTTCAAATTAGAACTAAAATACATCATGACTATTATTTTTTGATCTTAAAACAATTACAGTGACATGTTTCGACGTTTTAAAATCATTTCAAGCCATTCTTAATGATATTAAATTTTGAAATCAATTTGAAGCTAGATCTGTTATTCAAAAAATAGGTATCCATTTTCTGATAAATAAAATAAAAAAAAATAAAAGTTAAACTTGAAAATTTAAAATAAATTGCTTTAAAAATTAATAAAATTTAACACGGCTTTGTTGTGCGTAAACAATTATACATTTTCATAATTCTTTATTTATTTTATGTGCAAAATGTGAAAAATTAAATATATCTGCTAGGTACAATGTTTCAAAACATTATTGCAATTTTAAAAGTTAAGTTGACATAACAAAATCACTTGAAAACTTTTTTAAATAAAATAAAAACCTCAGTCAAATAAATGTTTCAGAAGTAATAAAACCGCCACACGCATATTTCGAAGTAATTTCCAAGGATACCTGGGATCGATTTAGAACAGAAGGCTTGACCTACGCAATATTGCCAATATCCCAACCCGGTTCTTACGATTTCGAATTACAGTGTTTTAGGATTTGTTCCAAAGGTCCCTATGGAAATTTAAAAAGGTTCTTCATAGGCGATTATTCAAATTGCGCCGACGTGTCTTGGCCGTCTTTTCCTAAAGATTATGATGTAAGTTGTTTGAAATTGAAAAAAGAAAAATTAAAGCATTTTTAATTGCAGAAAAATGTCATCAATAAATATGGTGTAAACACGGTTAGTACAGGACAAATAAACGTTCGAGTTAAAGTCGTTCATCAGTCACAAGCATTTATACCCGATTTTAGAAATAGAGCTTCTGGAAAACAGGAAACGTTTATTTTAGACAAATTGAACACTTTCGGACTCGTTAAAAGTATAGAACAAGTTGTTGAAGCCTTTAAAGCAGCAAAAAGAAAAATGATCGAAGCCAGAAAAAATATTTAAATGGTTGAAAAAATGTGTAAATATTTTCTTTCCCTTCTTTCCTTATGTAGTAAACGAAGCAGTTGTAATGAATGGAGTAACTGTGGCAACGTGGCCTGAAAACATAATGAGAATCGATATTTTCAGACCGTTGGTGTACGAGTGCTCACGAATTTGTATTTGTTCGTTAATATTCGTCAGGTATGATTTATCAATTTATAAAATCATATCTTGTACATTTATTAATTTTGAATTTTTAATATAGCTGTATTAACCACACAAACGTAAATTAGTCCTTAATAAATTAATTCAAAATTAATGTCGTAGTTTAATATTCGGGATAGATTTTTCGTGTTACATGATAGTGGCTTTAATAAAAACAATCTTAGCCAGCTGGAGTGTTATGACATTCGAGCGACGACAGCGTTGCCAGTTATCTTTTGTATATCCTAGGTAAATTGCGGCAAGTCAAGCAAGTATATTAGGAGTCAACGACATTTGTTTGACGAAATTAACAAATATGTCTTTCCTTGTAATATTATTCGAAGCTATTTACTTGGTTTGGCACAAAACTAAAAAATGTAAATATGTATCTTTGTTATTCGACGAAGCCTTTATTTACACAACAGTCGAAGGTCACTTATGTTACAAACATTGTTTCTCTTATACGTGTGGAAAAAATTAACTGGTTGATAGTTGCTATTTTGATATAAAGTTGGTGTTTTAAAGATCGATAAACATTTTTATTTTTGTTATTTTGGAAATCCCTACTCTTAGGATTGTTTCTGGCTGAAAATGTTCAGAAAAAATTAATTGCGAATACAATAAATTTACATACCACATTAT
>JAHWXV010882486.1:0-13489 GCA_024586415.1 Phrixothrix hirtus
ATTGTGACTGATGAAATTGTTGCAAAAGTCGATGAAAACGTTAGAGAAAACCGCCGATTCACAATAACAGAGCTTTCACTCAGTTTTCCACAAATTTCACGCAGTTTGTTACATGAAATTGTTTCTTAGAAACTGGAATACCACAAATTTTGTGCAAGATGGGTCCCAAAATTTCTGACAGGAAATCACAAAAATAAGTGTATGACAGCGTCATTAACATTTCAGGACTCTTACGACAAATATGGCGACTCATTACTGGATTGAATCGTAACGAGAGAGGGGACGTAGGTCAAACATGTGAACTACGAGATGAAATTGCAGTCTATGGAGTGGGGGCACACAAATTTCCCAAAAAAGCCGAGAAAATGCATGCAAACCTTGTCTGCATGGAAAATTATGGCAACCGTTTTTTGGCACAGGAAAGGTGTGCTCCTTATTGATTTCCTTGAACGTGGAAGAACAATAAACTCTGAGAGGTTTTGCCAAACTTTGCAAAATTTAAGAAGAGCGATTCAGAACAGGCGTAGAGGAAAAATGAGTTCAAAAACTTTTTTTCACAATAACGCCCGACCACACACGGAAAATCGCACCCGACAAGTCTTTGAAGATTTTCAGTGGGAGGTTTTTCCTCATCCACCATACAGCCCGGACCCTGCACCCAGAGCCTTTCACCTTTTCCCAAAAATGAAGTCGTGGCTCGCAACGCAGCGCTTTGATAACGATAATGAATTGAGGGAGGGCGTGACTAATTAGTGGAAGCCTCAGGCGGCAGAATTTTATGACAATGGAATTTCAAAGCTTGTTTACCGCTATGATAACTGCCTAAATTTGTATGGTGACTACGTTGAAAATTAGTATTTCGGCGCCGCTTTCAAATGTATATAATACATTTTTTTCTTGTACTGAATATTTTTTACAACAAAACGTAATCGACTTACTGAATAGCCCTCGTAGTATGAATGTTAAAATTTGAAGCAACGTAACGCGACGATTTATACAATGAAAATTATTTTTAAGCTTTTCGGATTCATCTTCAAAGTGTATTAATGATGTAGAAAAATTTTTGAAATATTTTTAAGATTTATTTGCCAGTTAAACGTCTATTGATAAAATTGCGTCACGCTCTCTCGTATTACATTGTTGTAGAAATAAGGAGCAATACCCCAAGAGTAGATATATCTTTGGATGCACGATTATAAATTATGTTTCTAAATTGTAGGGTTTTCAAAGCATTTGTAATTAAAGCTTCAAGTCCGAACCTGCATGTTAATCTATACGACTATAGTTGTTCATTATACTATTAAACTAGTGTAACGGTTATTCGGTTTGTAATATATACATCACAGCGTTGATAATGCATGGTGATTATTACTATGTACATTTTACGAAATAAATGGGAGTAATCTTTAAATTCAAGTTTAATTAGTAACAAATAATTTTAATTATTAGTTGCTGTTTAAATTATCTAAAGTTTTTATATCTACATATTTATTTAATTTTATTAAACTGTGATGCATTTTAACATTGAATTCAAGATGCAAAAGATTCAAGTAATTTTGAAATTTAAATAATCATAATATATAGGCGTGACTTGCAGATGCTTTCGCGAGCGTTTTCCAGAGCATTAAATAATTGCAAAAAACATTTAAATTACAGTGGTATTTCAAATTTCACTGTTTATTGTTTAAAAGAAAAGCATTTATTTATTGGTATTATTGCCTTTCCATAAGGATGCGAAATATAAGTAAAAGAGAAAGTATTGTTTTCGTCCAAAATCTTTGATGTCTAGTTTTTAGTCTAGTTGTATTTACTGTTTCGTTCAAATTCGAAACACGTTAGAACGACTTTAGAATAAATATGACCTTTTTAATAAAATAAGTATCTCGCTTAGTTTCTTTATTAGTACTTGTTAGCCCAAGATAACACGATTAAAATAAAATTTGTTTCCTGCCAGGTCAACACTGTAATGTCTTCAAAGGGTGTGGAATAATTTTAAATAAAGAAGGAGATAGTTTTCAAATAAGTAAAAGAAGGGAGAGTCAGGAAGACATCAACATTCTTCTCAGAGCCCCTCGGGATTAAGTAAAATCGTTTATAAGCTAGCACTTGAGTAGAAAATGTTGTGATGGTTGCTTTCCGTCACTAGTTGTTTACTTGGAAAGAGCTATATAGTCTATTTTGTGTTATACACATATGGGTTGCCCCATTTTAAAAGAATCCACAAGACCTAGTTCGAATTACCTAGAACAAAATAAATTGGTATGATTTCCTTGGTTATATGAAAAATGTAAATATAGATTAGCTCAGTGTAGGATGCGTTTCTCTTGTTCTTCGATTTCATTGATTTTCGTCAAAAAATACATCGTCATGGATAAATTTCAACTGTTTTATGTTTAGTTCATTAGATTTCTATCTTCGTTCTTGTGGCAATTTTCTGTAATTGTGATTTACTAATTATTTTCCCCCTGCCATACGCGGGTATTTATTAACTCCGAGGTTTCCAAAGGAGGCGATTAAGTACGGCGGTTTCTGGTATTTGGAGACAATTTCTACCAGCTACTAAGTACTGGATACGATGAATTTCGATTATGATCGATCATAAACATCCTAAAACCGAGTCAGTGTAAAACCGTAATATTTGAAATTGAAGAACTATCTGAATCGTGGATGATCTAGACCACTCATCCTGATTCTCGACCTACGAAATATTTTCGACTTGCCAAAATTTGATAGAGCCATGAATTTTGATTGTATCCTGTTGCTTTGCGATTGCTTATAAAGATGACCTAAAATTTTCGGTTAGATTATTGCGCAAAAAAATTAAAATACGAAAGGATTTGCTAAATAATAAAATAATAATAAAAACAAAATTCTGGTTCTCTTTTTAAGATATTTGACATATACACATATCTATCCATAACGCTTAGTAATAAAAGTTGTGATATCGAGAACAAAACTCCCTAAATAATATAAGCGTTACCAACCTTATCTTGTTTAAGTTGATGTGAATTGTCACTTGTTAAATGTGGTATAACGGACGGAAGGACGTTTTGCGCCCCTAAAGGTGCATACAATGTTGTTTTCCTGAATTAGTGGGGTTGCATTGGTAGTCAGTGGAGAAGGGGGGTTCCACGTTAGCTATTAAAGTCAATGGGGCTAGGATCAGGAACGCCTGACAGTTGTCATAATAGGAGAAAATCGTAATCAAGGACACCACTTTGTTAAAAGACGTCAGCTTAGATGTTAAAGAAAAATCGAGAACAAATACTCCTTTTCCAAAACCTATAATTCGAAATTACAATGGTATACTTACTACGTAGATGTTGAGCGTATGCCACTGGATTTACAATTTAAAACATTTTTCTTGCTTAATTGTAGCAATTCCCCGAAAGAAAGAATGGTTATTAATTCTAAAGGTTTTTATAACTGCAAAGTAATAAGTCCGCACTCAATAAATCACTATAATAATAAAAAGGTAAAATACACAGACAACAAAGGAAAATAAAAACAATTTGTTAACTATAACTAAATTGGGTTTTTATTAATTATCTTACACTAAATTTAACAAGAGATTCGGCCTTTAAATCGTGGCCTGAACTAAAATAATAAATACTTGAATTAATCGTAATTTTGATATATATTGTCTACAAAAAATTATCGCAACCGTCTATTTTTTTTTAACTTGATATGTGCTCCAGCGGAGTTTAGCACACAAAAGGGGTGGTTGTCGGATCCCAAAAAAAAGTTTCGAGAATTACGGGATGTTAGCTGCAAATTAGAAGAACGTCACTTACTTGTAGTCCAAGAGTTTCGTGATTTCTCAAAACAGGACACAGTGTCGCCTTTAGTTAAAGATGATTTCGTACTTACTTCTACTATCCAAACCGATTCTCAACCCTTCACTAGGAAATGAAACGTGGACTAACGATGATTGACCCAGTTATAATTCGTCTACGGCGTCAACATGTCGAATCTACCAATGATTCGGACATTCGCTAAAACTCAATTAGGGTAGTTATTTCGTTTAAACTTAATAAACCTCGACACTGTCCCACTACTCTTAAAATTCGCGTGTACTAAGCGTCACGCCCAAATGAAGCGTGCTTGCGCTCCTAATCTCTAGCCTCGACTGGCTTAGTAAAAACTTTTCCTGGAACACGGTGAAAGATGGGGGGGTTAACATCTAGTTTTAGGAAAGTAAACAAGTCTCAAGCGACTGTTGATATACAGATTTCAAGAAATGCCCTTTTTTCCACAGCGTTAACTGGGAATCACAATTACTGTTGAGTATATAATAGAAATGGAATTTGAAATATTATTTTCAACTGAATTATTTATAATTTAAAAATTTACGCTTGTAATTTTAAACATAGAGGTGTTGACGGGATTTTACCAATTATGTTCTGCCATGAGCATCTATCTATATACCGGGTGTTGTAAATAATTGTTATAGTTTGTCAAAATATAAGACGCGCCTACAGTGCTGACAACAATTTTTCAAGGTTGAAATTTACTAAATTGGGTATCAATTTGATTTTAGTACAATCTTAAAGATAAATTCATTCCTAATAATATAACTGCGATAGCTAGCGGTTTGACTTTCATCGAGTAAAATAATTAATGTTATTTATTGTATTTTATGAATATTTACAAGGGTGTACCAAGTAAAAACCTTAAAAGTACAATAAAATTCCGAACAGTTATATGATTGATTTGGCATGTGGCAGTAGTGTTCCTTGAGTTTCACTGAATGATTCACAGCAGCTTCAGTAACAAGAGAGCTACCCCACTGTTTGTCTGCTTCGTTTGACAGCTATAAACAATTATAATGAATTACTTTATTACGTAATTTAGTTACGTAATCTTTGTTTGGGTCTAGATCGAAGTAGACAAACTAGTTCAAACTGTATTGATCTTTATCAACCAGTTCAGGGTTAACACCATCCGTATAACGGATTCTAATATTTACAATCCTTTCCTTTACCTGCAGAGAAATGTTGCATAATCTGTCTAGTCAAATGTTTATGTTAGTCACCCTGGCGATTTCACCAAATAAATTTAATTAACGATTTTATCATATTCCACCAAGTAAAAACAAAGCTTTACGATCTGTACATTTATTGAAAATTCAAATTAAATAAAATAATATATCAACAATATTTACATTTAAATATTAAAGTACACAAATCCTAAAGAAACATTTAATGTTTACAAACCCTTCGGTCTTTTCTCTTTGCAAGCTAATGACAGGTAGTAAACAAGAATTTACTAAAATTTATTTATGAGCATCTAAGAAAGAACTTCTGGGTTTTTAAAATTATTTATTCAAAATTAAAACAGAATTTTATGTTAAAAATTAAATTAACTAACGTGAAGCACTTTTGTCTTTGTTCAATGTACGTTTTAAAATGAATTGATTAATACACTTACAGTTTAATTTTCGTTTACATCTTTTCAATGGTAAAATATTAGACTTCTATCTGGCTATTCAAATTCCAGGTCATCTGTCTTTAAAAAGGATTTACGCCCTCTTTAAAATATCCAAGTTATACTTGCGATCTTCTCTTAAGTGTCGTCTATGACAATTGGACTTTATTTTCCTGTTTACCTTAGGAATATTTAATTTACGTTGATATATAAACTTCAGAGCTTAATAATGCCACAATCCACATATACTTGACACAAAGTAAGATTGTCTACATTCCCGACGTCAACGCATCTTACAACTTTTCTTCACTTGGTTAATTCACCCGCGATATTCACTCGCACAAGAAGAGATAAGATAAGATGAAATTGTATCCTCTTATATTAACATTCGGACATCCCGCTCCTGTGTTTTCTATCCAATGGTTGATTCCAGATTTCAACATTTTTGGTTTCATGCTTGAAATAACGAACGTTAAATTTCTGTTCAAATCGTTGTTTTTTTCCTTTGAATTTTACAGCTTAAAGCGCGGTTGCTTTTTATTTCCGGTAAAAGGTGCTTCCCTTTTGGCGGTGTCTTACTCTAAGAGATTTTATGTGAAATGTGCATTGCATAATTCCATTTTACATCCCAATGCTTTGAAGTTTTATCTTTTTACACAAATTTTAAAACTCACGCCCAAACTTATACATTTTTATAATCTGTGAAATTTGGTTTAAAACTTAATATTACTGGTTATTTTATATTACAGCAAAATTATTTAGAAATTTAAATTAAATGATAGTTTATTTAAATTTCTAATTTTAGAACGACGTAATTGTTTACTTATTAATTATGGTGTTTAACACCACTATCAACATGCAGCAACAATCTGTGATGTGCTTTTTGAGTGGTGAAGGTGTCAAACCAATTGAAATTCATCGCAGGATGACAGCGCAGTACAGTGATTCGTGTTTGTCCCTGAAGTAAGTGTACGAGTGCTGTAGAAAGTTTAAAAGCAGCGTAACTTCTGCGGAGAACACCCCATGGTTGGGGCAGGCTTACCGAATGGTGACGGATGAAAATATTGTGAAGAGCTTGTAAAGGAAAATAGACGTATAAATCTGAAGGAAATAGCCACAATTTTGGAGATTAGTTATAATTCATCACATAATGTTCTGCAATTGAATATAATGGTTGCAAGATGAGTGCCACATTAGTTGACTGCTGAATTGAAAGACCGTCGCGTCGAGGCCTGTGAAGAACTTTTGCGTCGTTTCCACGTCGAAGATGTTGCAATTGTTACGGCGATGAGACCTGGGTTCACTTTCAAAAACTAGAAACGAAAAGATCAAGCAAGAAATGGCGCCTTAGCTCATTGCCGAAACAAAAAATTCCGCACTCAACTGTCAACGGGAGAACTCTAGCTTGCTCCCTTCCAGGATGCAAATTTTGCAACAGCGATCGTGACCCATAGTTATTATTCAAATCTACTTAAAAATGGATTTCGCCTGCAATCAGGATCAAACGACGAGGATTTTTGACTTCAGGTTAATTGTGCATGACAACGCCCGACTGCATAAAGCCCGTTGGATAGTTCAGACTAGCTAGAATATCAAATTTCAATGTTTCACACACACATCTGGTTCATAAGATCTCACTCCTAATGACTTTAATGTGTTCGGATCGACCAAAGAAGCCCTGGAAGGAAAACATTTCAGAAGTGACGAAGAAGTTAAAACCGCGGTGGTTACATCCACGACCAAAAGAATTCTTTAAATGTGGTATCCAAGCACTTCGGAAGCGGTGGAATACTTGCATTCAACGTTATGGAGAATACGTTGAGAAATGATGTGTAAGATTTTTCTTAATTTGTTAGAATATAAAATTTACAGCACTTCCCTTATATTATCGCCCATGGTGGAGAAGGCGAAGTCGATGAACACGAAGGAAAACTATTTTTGTCTAACTATTCGCTCAATTGAGAAATCATTCCTGGGCTGGTTACTTCGTATTCTCTGATTAATATATTAAATGTTAAACCTTACTTGAATTGATATGAGGAATTTACAAATTAAGTATCTAAATTCCTCGTAATACTTTTGTAATTGGACAGTTGCGTATAAGGAATAAATATACTTTTGCAGTAAGTGGTATATTATTGTGACTTATTAAATTGTGTTTTGTTGAATAGTCGTTTGTTTTTTTAATTACAAAGGACAAGTAGTTCGAAATAAAACTGAAGTGGCGCTCAGATTACTACATTTTCATATGAAATATACCTAGATTTCCGTATCCCATAAATACTCTCACTATTACGAGCCTTCTGCCAAGCTTAGTTGGTTGGCAGAGTATATCATTCGATAGTGCTGCATTTGTGTTGGTTATAAAAAAACCGTGACGTAGTTGAATGGTTGGGTAACTGAATTGGTAAATGATTAAATCGGAAGTGTTAGTTATGTTGCAGTTAGCCAAAATAGCTGGTCAGTGAAATCCCATAAAGTGGAGAAATCTTCGTTAAATAATTTTGAAATCCTATTGAGATGCTGTCGCAGGCTAAATTGACAACAACGCAAGTGGCAATTAAAAATCACGAGCGTTTAACCACGGCCGGCAAAGCTACAGTAAGAGAGAGGAGTGATCCAGCGGTACTTATGAGGCTAAACACTGTTAAATCAAGACAAAATCGATAAAAGATGGGCGCCACTGTTCTCAAGTTTATACTGCTACTATTAATGTTCGTGGAAACACCCTGATGTCAAGATGTTAGTGCCCTACCTTAGGAGTTGAGCCAGACACTCTAATGGTACTGCAGGTACGGGATTAAAAGCTGAAAGAGAAGACATACTAGACTAAAGGTGCCCATTATTTATGACAGTTTCTGTATATAAGAATCAATGCAAAATATTTGCAAGAGCTTTAATAATTATTTGATGTTACTCGCAAATTTAGGGCGTAGTTTGCCTTAAATGAATTAGCCAAGGGCAGATTTTAGAACTGAACACCCTGTATATCGTTAGAAATTAAGCTAACCGAATTTTAGACTTTCAAGAAAGTGTTATGTTTGCTTAAAAATAAATGCTTTATGATTTTTGTTATTGACAATTACTGGAGCTCTTTAACTTATTGTACGTGCACTGTATAATTACAATTTCAAGTAAGGTTTATGTTGGTGAAATAATAACCATAATTTAGCACAAGAACATCTTTATATAATTAACTTCGCGCGAAAAGGCACACATTATAAACACAAATTCAACAATTATTCAAGAAATTAAACATGACTTAAGTTCTAGGAACAAAAGAAGCATTGGCTAACGGAATCGAGGTTCGAAATCGTTTATTTAACAAAATCCAGTTGTTTCTACAGCTGAAAGCAATTATTTAAAACTAACCGATAATAAACGAATCTCAATTACGTTAAGGACATTCAACAATATTCAAAATATGCATAAGCAAAAGATTTTCTGGATATGCAGTATATTACAATAATTACAAAACTAACTTATTAAGGGACAAACAGTAAGTTCAATGATAATGATTTTCTTTAACAATTAAGAATACAAATTTAGAGTGGCTAGATGAAATTATTTTGACTCAACGAAAATACAGTTACTTAAAGTCGGTAATTCATTCATTTCCTAATTATATAAAACAGGCGGCAGCGTCCTTTACCTAAATATACGTTACTTTCCAGAAAAGCTGAGTTGTTTAGCGGCGGTAGCAATGTTCTGGAGGTGCGGAAAGATGAACAGTAGCCCTTCTTTACCAGGTGCAGGTTAAACGAAAAAAATAATAGACACTTACAGGAGGAGTAGCGCTCCTTACTCGGAAGACGTTCCTTAACCTTTAATTTTAGATTGATAACTCCCACGGGTAGGATGATACTTCAGTGAACTTTAGCCGCTTTTCTATCGAATTATCCCAATTAATTTGAAATTTCTACCCCAATGCCTAATGCAATGGCAGGTCCATACCTTAGAACTTCGATAGAGGCAATTTTACTTTCCATAACAGATAAGGCACTTCCGAACAAAAACTAATAACTTCGTAACACCACCTATTTAATGCGTATCTGTACCACTACTGTCCCCTACTTGATAATTTTTCTCACAGGATCCGCTCGTTTTTTCCCCTCGTCTATAAGGTTATATTACCCGCCTTCGTGGCGTCGAACCATATCTTTATATTAGTTGAATTGTAACCCAGTCAATTATTCCTTAAGCTTTTAATGCTACCATGCCCATTTAATTTCTTTGTGTGCATAATTTTATATTTTATATTGAACAAGCTGTAACCTTGTTTGCCACTGATACGTGATTTTATGTGCCTTTGCAAAGGTTTTTTAAATTTCTGACGTAAGATCTGTTACTTTGTAGTTTGAAATAATTTTACTGATGATGTTTTATACTCAATTTTTAAGGCCACATTTGTAATGAAATTTCTAGGCAATATTCCAAAAATAAAATACGGGGCGTATTCAAATAGATTTTTATTTTAACTTATCTTTCTTTCATAAGATTAGTTTTTACATTATTTTAATAAATTTTGGTTCAACTAAAATTATATGAACCGTTAATGTGCATGGTACTTAATATTGCTTATTTTATTTGATGTTACCAATAAAACAGCAAGAGATGACAATGCGCTTAATCATTTGGATGTCCTTATCAGAAGGGATCATAATTCTGCCATCTACTTCATCGCCCCATCAAGCAGATTGTAAGAGACAACAAAATGGTTAGATTAATTTTGTCTGTGCACACGCCTTGGCTTTCGAGTGTTACAATCTTTAGAAAGTGATTGCATATAAGGCTTCCAAATAAACAAGCTGAAGCAACTCGTAGTAAATTTAATTTAAGTTTCATAAACATTTTAGTTTCTTTACAAGAAATTTTAAAGTGAAATAATAATTATCAATCTGCTGTTTAGTATAGGGTCTGGCAAAAATTTATTATTATTAAAGACAGGTCATTTATGTCTTTTGATTTACCTGTGAGACTTTTAAAGACACCTTCTCTTACGTTGGCCATGTTTTCTGGCTCGGCAATATTTCGAACATGACCGGTGGTTCCTTTTTGAAGCTGATGCCGTCAATTTTCCATAACTGACGCTGTGTTTCCAGGACAAATCAACCACACTTGAAAAATGTTTCAACGACAAACGCTCGATGTTGCATGTTCCACGATAAGGAATAACCGTCATACGGTATTTCCATTTCCACGCTACATTCAGAAATCGTGCAACTCCTTGTCGGACCCTAAAGTCGTTGACAGGTGAATGAAAGAAGATCTACACTGAATAATTGCCGAATCAAGTTTATTAGCAGATGCTTTTAATTCTGTGGAGTGGTTAATCGTTTGACTTAGAGTTTAGTTTAAAACTGTTTGACTATGCGCGATAGGTTAACGTAGTTTAAACACAATTGCCTTGTTACTATAACGATAAGGGTATCACAATAGGTTGTTACGAATTTTGGAAAGTTAATGCACAAGTATTAACGATGTGTATAGTAGGAATATATTCGCGGCCAGTAGAACAACACATGTTTTGCGTTGCAGTTTACCATCGATCAGAGTCAATAATATCAGACGACAATTTCGGAGTGAGTGTAACATTCTTAGGCGTGATAAAATTTCTGTATGGAATATAATTTTGAAATTGGTTAAGAAGTTTCATACCAGTTATTATATCGGTTCGGTGAAAATTGTGCGGACGCCAGAGAACATCTAAAGGGCGAGGGTGAGACGTCCTGCTCGTTCAGCAAGGTGTTGAGGAGCAGCATTTCACATTTCAAGATAAAGTTTGGGTCGATTCTTGCACGACTATCTAGGATTTCACAGTAGAAAATCCAAAATTGTGCAGAAAATTCTGCCGAAAATTTATATTTCTCTCGAACGTTTCCTGTTTTACTTAATAACCTGGTTAATCCAAATGTTGTGAATAATTTCATCGTGTCTGCTGAGACGTATTTTCAAGCCGATATTTGGAGATGATCCAAAGTTTTCTACCTAACGAACTGTAACGACTCAGAATAGAAAACAATGAATTATGGTTTCACCAAGATGGAGCAACAAGCCATACTGCGAGAATTTGTATGACAGTTCTGGGTACCTCGGACCGCGACATGGTGATCCGTCACATATTTAACCAGCTCAGATGTTTAACTATGGGAATATTTAAACTCCAAGGAATTTGTAAATAAACGTCGAATATTACAAGTCTTAAAAGCCAACATAACGTAAGAAATCCGACCGATAAATCTGAGTACGCAGTAGCGAGTTATGCAAAATTTTCAAAAGTCTTGAAGAATGCGTAGAAAAAGAGGGAGCGCACTTGAAAAGCGTTTAAAGTATATTCAGTGTTACGATATTTAATCTTTCTTTTATAAATTATCACAACTCTAGTGGCGTAGAGTAGAGTTTTAATTTTGAAAGGTGTAATAAGATTCAAATATAAGGTCTACAACACAAATTTGGAAAATAATGGTATAAGCGAAAAGCCATAGAGGCGTTACTCTTTTGATGAATCTTTTCAAATTCGCGCTTATAGAAGTTTTTTTCAGCCCTCCGTATTTGAATATTACTTACAACTTCTATCATGTAATCATAAGACCTAGAGAAAGAGCAGCGTCAAGAACAAGCTATACATTGTAATTGTTATCAGCTGATCAATCATAGGAAGTTTTACCGAAATTCAAGTTGAAGTTATTTGCCTACTCCTGTGCTATAATTACAAGCAGTGGCGTTCATTAATCGTTTAATTTTATCAGTTAATGTCGTCTTTTGTTTTGTCAAACGAATGCTGTACTTGTCGCCATATTTGAAAAGATATACGCCCTTGTACCGACTTGACCTTGTCGGATATCTGAGATCGTTAGGAGAATAACGTCTCAAACAAATGAGTTAATTTGATTAACAAGGCTTTAACGTCTAATTTTCTCGCGGCTGTTTTTTCAACTCGTTGCCAAGTATTTGCTTGACTTAGTTTTGAGTTTTGTTTCCCGGTTTGTTGCTTCAGTTTCGTGAAGTATTTTCTGATTTTTTAACATGTGACTTGTGATTTATTATTTTCAATTGTGCTTAGCGTTTGGACTGGGATATGTCGTTACACTCTTGGTAAAATTGTTTTAATTTGGTATTTAGCTATTTGTTCCCAGCGATTCGCTTATCTTTGGCAAATTTGTTTATATCCATCTTTGCTTTCTCCTTACTTTAGACACATGAATCTTCCTTAAATTATGATTATGATTGTAGTCAAAATTAAATCTGTCATGTTTTTTTCAGGTTTACATGTGATGTATGGTATCATACCTACTTGCATCAAGGTGTTTGAAAGAAATAGATTATTTTACCAGCTGCAAATCATAGTGATGTTTTATTAATTACTTTTTGGTTAGTCGAGCAGTACTGTTTATTTAAATTCAATTTAAGAGGTCAACGACCTCACTCTGTGGTAGCCTGTCCTTTTTGTATGGACAACCTTGAATAATCGTTTACCTGTTTTACTTTGGTATCTTTTATTTCAGTTTTTATCTCTTGAACAAATAACACCAATTGCAAACAAATATTTATTAAAATGAATTAATATCAAGTATACATACATTAATTAATAAAAAAAAGAATAAAATATTTTAAATAGTTTTCTATTTAATACGCGATGTTCAAAGAAGGTTAAATTAATTTTTTTGATTGATATTGTCTTCAATAATACAAAATGATTAAAATTTATAAAATCTACAAATAATTCTTACGGTAAGTAATTATTAAAATTAATAGCTTTACAATTGCGTTTTTGTATAGATAAGGGTGCCCAACTACCGTGTTTGAGGGTCAAGGTTGTGTACTCAGGTAAATTGTTTGCTTTCCCTTGTCTATACAATTTTATAAATGACTGATATTTTTACAATCTAAAAATTTAATTGACTGTTTATGAAAATGTCTACGTTAAGCTATAACGTTTGTACGAACCGACAGAATAACGCGGAACGCGATTTAAAAGAATTCCTAAAAATTCTACGCATTTTCGCTATATTCATAAATACGGGAGTGTAATTAAGAAACATTGAATTAAGGACTTGATAAA
>JAHWXV010882525.1:0-11068 GCA_024586415.1 Phrixothrix hirtus
TCATTTGAAATTTTTTATGATGACGTCATAACCAAAAAACAAATGAAAGTCGGAAGGTGAATCGCACACATTAATATGTATTTTTAAAAACTAAAATCGATGTGTTTCGGGATTTTTGAAAAAAACGGTTGTTTGCTTTTATACTTAATATTCCATACTTTAATGTCACACTTAATTATGTAAGCATTTAAAAGGATTTTGGTTTAAGGGAGAAAATGTCAAATAGTTTTTCGAATTGAAATTGCAATGAAATTCAATATTTTAATTATTAATGTGTGAAAAACCTGTTTTATAGACAACCTAACCTACATAGAATAATTTTTGCCATAGAACACCTTACATTAGTATATTTTTGTTGGCAATATTGGTGTACAGGTTTGTAGAACTATAAAATAATTAAATAAAACAATACACACATTTATTTAGTCCTCAGGCATCAAATTAATTTTAAAATAGTTTAAAGTTTTTATTATTAGATCTTAAGCACGAAGATTTAATTTTATCTTCTTAAAAATTATGAATGAGATGGTAGCATTGGTTCCATTGTTATTTTGAGAAAAATCATCCTTATTTGAAAGTTATATCATAACCTAGAGAACTTCCTACTTTGGTGCTAAATTTTCCCCAGATTAAATTGATAACTAAAGAAGAAGTTAGTGATACTTCCGCTCTTCTGACAGTTACATCTGAATTATTTCTTATAATAAGCTCACAATTAGCTATTCGTTTTTATTTTAATTACTTTAGTTACTTTTTTCATTATTTTATTTTTAAAACTAACGGTTGTGAAATTTGTGATTTGATCTTATTATCATTTATGAATAGTAATGTAAACCATACCTGATGTAGGAAAGATGCGATCGATATTGCTATTATATGATTTATCCAAGGGTTAATTTAGAATATTAGAGAGCGTGAAATCCAGATATTATTGATAGGATTAGGTTAATTATTTGCAGTTTGTTATGAGATCGAAATTTATGAATTATTTAACGATAATTAAGTGTGTCGTTGTTATGACTATAATTAAAGGTAACATTATTTTAAACACCAATTGCAAAGAAATGAAAGAGTTGTTGAATAAAATGCTCAGTTTTGAAGTAGTCTAAATTTACTTATAAGCTGATCCTATTAAAAATTATGTTTGTTTTAAATTTCAGTAAGCAAAACTTTGAACTTTATTTTAACTTTGATAGTGAACTTTATAAATATATGTATATGTGATTTTTGAAGGTAGTTTTTGGATTGCTTTGTTAAATTACATTTTTGCATTGCTACTTGTTGTTTTGCATTTATAATAAATACTTGCAGCTTTGATTTTGATAACTAAAGTAATTAATTAGGTTTTGTATTTGATCATAAATGTTGGGGTGATTAGTAGCGAATTTGAAAGTGCAACGCTTAATAAAAAGGCATAAATCGTGTAAACTTGAGTTTGATTAGTGAAGTAATTTAATTACCTGGATGTAAACAAATAAAGGTAGGCGAGACTATTATTACGTTGGAAGTCGAGTCATGTTTGCAAAAGTTTACAATTAACGGGTCAGATTTATGTTATACAGATAATAATTTGTATTTAAGCATTGGATTCACATAAGTTAATTTTTGGAACTTTCCTATTTTGGTTAATGTGGCGAAGCGCATTTTCCTAAAGTGGAAGCAAAATTAATTTTTTATTTGCCTACTAATCAAGAAGATATATCTGATATGGGTTTAATAAATGGAAAACAATTAAAACAAACATTATTATTTCCAAAATAAATTTTTGGTTAGTGAAAATAGAAGTTACAGAAGCTATCTGGCAATTTAAGGATAGATAAAATTGTGGGAAGAATTTATAGACAGGGTCGGATTGATTGAGTCAAGATTATTTTGTATTTAATTTATTAAAAAAATATTTTTTATTTTTATGAAACATTTAAATTACAAATGAAACAGATTTATTTACAGTATATATAAATTTATGATTTTTTCAATTATGATCATCGATATCTGCAATTGTAATTAAGAAGATTAGTTATTTGGATTTGAACTGAAAATTTCTAAATCAAGCTTAATTTTTAAAATTAACAATTATTTTAATAAATTAACATTCAATATACAAAGATTTGATGTATTACTTTACACTTAATATATGTAGTTTCAGATATATTTGTAATAGCTGATGGTAGGATATTGTATGATCTGAAAATTAAGCGATTACTAACCTATTCCAACGTCATGGCTGAATAACAGTAAAGTCGGTCAACCATGTGATATCAAACTGCGGTTCGAAAAATTCCGAGTTATCCTTTGACAAATCAGTGACGCCGTCCCTACTTTTAACTAATATGCTGTAGCATAAATTACGGGCACACAAAACTAGTATACAAATCTATTCTTCATCGCCATGAAACTAGTTCGTTCCCTTAACTAGGCATATACCCACGTTCCAAGTCCTTGCCATAAGTATCACAATGTCACACTACAAATGAACCAATTCACATATAAAAATGTTTTTAACTTTTTACTTAAAAAGTAAAATTACATTTTTTATAATTTACAAATATATTTGTAGTCCTAAACTGTAATATTTCATTATTTTGTACTGTTTAAAAGGTAAATGTCAAACTCAAAAAATTAAGAACAATGTTTAGGCCGAAAACCGTCCTTGATAAAGCTTAAAGATTGTTTGAAATATTTTCATTCGATTTACAATCATATCCTTTAAACTGACCAGAAATACATCGTGGTGCTTGGTTTTAATCATTTAAATCTAACAATTTTGATAAATTAGTTTCAAACAAGAATTTTTAGTCTTTTAGTATTGATCTGTAAATTATATTGTGTTTACTTCTTCATTTGTATACTCGGCCTATCTAACGTATTACATCAAAAGTTGTAAGGTCAAGTAAATTTGCTCTGCCAATTTACATTTGGTTTTATTTTCGAATTCTTTATGGCTGTAGTTTAAGAATATCTTTTGAAAGCAAATTTTTTCTGCATGACAATCGATCACAAATAGAGTGTACATAACTAAATTTTAAATAAAAATCGAAATAAAGGTAAACGATGAATAATTTTACTTTTACTCATGCTTGTGTTGGAGAAGAATAACAAATTAAGTAAAATGTTCAAATTGTTGTCCGTTAACTTCTTAACAGTAGCAAATACGGGCACTAAAACTATTTTGCAACCATTCTGTAGGGATGCATCTCACTTCATAGCGTATTCTTGCCTCTAAAATGCTCATATCAAATGTAAACAACTAGTTCGATATTAATACAAATAAAGGAGTTAATAACAAATTGCAATTTTTAATATAACTAAGGTGAAAATATCAAAACATTAATCGATTTATAACATAATTTGACTGTTAACAAAGAAAAAGACTTGCTTAATGGTGTAAGTAATATTTCATAGATTAGTACATAAAACATGTTTTAAGAAACACAAATTGGTATAATATAACTTTGTTTAAACGTTGAGCAATAATAATGACATGATAAATGTACAATTGGATCATTTTTCAAATTCACTTTGTTTAGTTTATTTGATCATAAAGCTTTTGAGCTATAGGATTCTGAAATAGGGTAATAGGTCCTTTGAGTCCAATAATATGTTGTTTTCTAGAATACTACGCCGATTTACTCTAAGTATTAATAATAATACCTGCAGTCACATCATTTTTGAGATAAATCTTTGTAATGAAATAAATTATTTAACCACAAGTATCGGAATGTTGTTCGTGACATATGATAGTTCTATTTTTGCAGATTGTTAAAATAAAACTTGTGGTTGACGTCTAAGTCTGACTACTTTCAGCTAATGAAGTTACTCACATGCAATAAATGCATAGACTATAAATGGATTACCGACAGCAAAGTTGTTCTGGCATTTAGAACTTTAAGTAGCTAAATTGATTAATGCACACCTTGAAGCTTAGGTAATCTGTAAATTGATCTAAAATGCATATTGTGTATCTATAAATGTTGGTCTATTTCCGTCAAAAATCGATTTAGGTTTTTCAGTAGTAAACTTCGTTTAAATAAAAATTCTATAAGCTTTGTGACTATAACCGAAAAGAACACCATAATTTGAAATGTTAATGATATTATGATTACGCCTAACTAAATAATTATTATTGAAGAGTAGAATATTTTATGACTTGCATAAGTACAGCATACAATACTTGTGGAGTTTTTGAAATAGATGATACTAATTTCTTTATTTATTTAAGTTAAATCGAGTATTTCGATTTTAAAATTATAGGGTTTTGGGATTTGTTGACTGGTTGATTAATAAAACATACAAACGTGTCAAAAACAATTGTAGTTACGCACCTAAGCAATAATTTATATCAAATAAGATTGCCAATTAACAATTTAAGGCAGAATAGGATATATATTCAAAACTGTTCTGCATTTCTGTATGAAATACCTTATTGAACAAAATTTTCTCCGACGGCTTAATAAGTTTTCTTTCAAAGAAGCATACATACACTAAAGATACGCTGGACTTTTGTAGAGTAGGCAAATATAGAATAAGCATTGAAAAAACCGAATATTGATGATATTGTTAGACCCTCGTAATTAACAATAAAAAATTGCTCTGTCTTCACATTAGAAAATTGAAATAAGTTAACACTTTTTCAAATTTCTAAAATTATTGTAAATAAAAATAGCCTAACGATATTTCTAAGTTTAAAACGAACTTTCTCAGACTGTAAAAATAGTGTCTAAAAAATACCGTGAACAATCGCGGTATGGGAATATAAATTTACAGTATTAAATATCAAACCAAAATCGAAGGGCTACAAACTAATTGTACGAAATAAAAATTTCTATAAGAAAAGGTCTTCGGTTGTAATAAAATATAACAAAATCAAAGCCGCAACCGAAATTTCAGTATCAATTATCTAAGACCCAACCACTAAAATCCAGAGGGAGATTGCGGTAACAGGGCGCCGTCATATAACGGGTCATTAAAGGTTTCCTACCACCAAACATACAAACTAATGGTTTGAATTGGAGAGGTTTGATTGCCAACTAAACAGAGAAAAGAGGACGCCGCAAGGTTGATAAAAACGAGAGCAACGCAAGCAGCAGCATCTTAGATCGTCGATCACGGTGATGAATTAACCAATCGTGACAGCTTTGAGAAAGATCCTTTGATGTTAACATGTAAATTCCAACAAACATGGCGCTAGCTAAGGTATACTCAAGTAAGTAGAATAAATTATCTCAGGTAAAGAGAGTCCGAACAATAAATATATTGTTTCTGAATAAAGGGCATCGCCCTATGGCTTATTTAAATAATGCAGTCCTGAAATAGCTTGGTTACCTTTACTAAAACCTGAAAGTTACGTAAAGTCAGGTACCTAACAAAGTAATTTTGATAAATTGCTCAATACCGCCTAATTAGTAGCCAACAATATATCCACGTGGTACATACAAGATTGAGATGTCAAACATGGCGAACAGTAACCAATATCGTATAATGAATAATGGAATATGACACGTCTTCATACGTACATATATTTATTCAAGTAACTATTTGTCTTATCGTATGTACACAACTATCAATATAACAATGTACTAATGCCAACACTGGCCCTCTCCTTTAACGTGTGCAGTTTAGAGGCAAAAGTAGGTGCCAAAGTGAGACACGTCCGCGCAGAATGGTTGCAAAATGGTTTTTAATAATAATAATCGTCTTTGTTGCCTAACAGAAAAAAGAAAATCCGATTGCAGGACAAATAATTAATAATAGGAAAAAAACTATTGTAAGTTAGTTATACTTAATTAAGTGTAAGTAATTAGTAATGGGGATACAATAATAAGATACCTATACACAAAAATTAAGAAAAACAGGAGCAAACAAAAGAAAATAGAGAGAAGAAGGATAAGGATAAAGTGTAGATGTTATAATGGAGTATAACTAGCAAAACAGGTTGTTAGTCAAAGTAAGGTTGGAAGATTTGAGTTATTTATGTCACATGAATAACAAATAGAGTTGAAGAGATAACATATGTTAACAATATAACGTGCTGAGTCTAAGCATTAAAACTTATAACGGGGATGCTTGATCAATGTTACAAATACCTGGCGTTAGCTCTTAAGTCGGAGTTTGGGTCACGACTGTATGTTCGATGCTGCGAGAACCATGAACCTAAAACCTACTTCATTTATGTACATGAAAAAATTATTTGCAAGTTGCTTCCCAGTGTAAATCGGAGCTTACAAGCTCTATTGGTTTAAGATTGTTAACTAGGTCTAATTTTATACACTCTGTATATACATTTATGTCATGACTCTTGTTGTAATTAACCTAATTAACATATTTGATTTTTGATTTAGTTTTTGTTCGCAAGTTATGTGCACATTATTAGTTCTTTCAGGATTAGTCGTACACCTTTCAAAATGTTATTTTTATTTGTATTTAATTATGTAGCACTGGAAATATAATTTATTTTAATTCAAACTATTTGCAATTAATTTTAACTTAGGATAATTGCATGCTTGTTATTTCAAACTGTATTTCATTTTGATATCTATTTATCCTTGCATTTGCCACTATTTACATGAACAGCGGTTATATTACCATTGTATTATAATCATTTAGTAATGTGTGTATAATTATATATTCAGAAATAAGACTTTATAACAGAAAAACCATTTATTAAACATAATAAATCAAGTTAGACAACATTTGAATTTTATTATAGATACGAACCTTTTAAAATTAGTCGTCGGCCGTTTGCCTTTTAATTACTGAACGTAGATGACTTGACAGTGCACTATTTTGCTATTATTTACAGTCCATATATTCGATCTAACGGATTAAGAACACCAAGATGGCGATTACTTGTTGTTATTGTGCGTTAGTAGTTATAAATTTTTAAAAGTGCTGTTCTCGCGGGTGTACTTTAATTTAGGTAATTATTGCTTGGTGCCAGATTATCTATACTTGATCTAGGTTTATTTAGAGGAACCGGAGCAACGGCGACCGTTAGGGTTGCATCACCTCGTGGAGCGAAAGACCGGACCAAGAGGAGGTCTTTCAACATCTATTCGAAAGGATCCGATATGTTTTTCAACACCTCGGCGAGTGTCTATATAAATAATCTTTAGCCAAACGGATTTGAATCTTTCTGGTTTATTAATTAAATTCAAAACTAAAAGTGCAGGTAAACGACTTTCGTGATCCGTATGTTGAATATTGCAAATTGTTTACAGAGCATTCCGTTCCTCTTAAATTCTGGAATGATGCGGTCTGTATTAAAAATACTCTTATTATGTTTGAATTTTAACTATGAAACGTAATCAAAATATTACGGTTTTATAAATTTAACAATTCTGAAGTTTACCAATACACCTCCCGATTATGGGATGAATTATGTCCTACAATATTCGGTTTATTTAATTAAACTTCTCAGGTGGGTTGTTCAACCAGCAAAGGCGGTAAACATTCTGTGAATTTCGACTTTACAACGCGTGGTTTTATGTGAAATTGTTATCTGTAACTTCAAGGGGAAACGGCTTTCTTCTTGCTCAAGTTGTTTAATTACTTATTCCACAATTAACTAATATACCATCGCATGTGCGATTTAATGCGCTCAAAGCAGTAATAATAATTATTAATGGCACTGCTTCCAATTAATAATAATTAACAAAAACAGTTGTACAAGCTTACATGAATTAACAATAATGAAAGTTATGCATAATATAGCGGTTATCAATATGAACGAATCCTTAACTAAATAAGTTACATTTTAGTTAAAATTAGGCAATTAAATCAATTTATATAATGTAAAAATTTCCACGAATGGTTAAAACTAACGTATGTTTATCTTATCTGCCCTAGCCCTACGTGTTATTTATGCACAAAGTTCAAATCCCTTGTCCTACATGTTTTCTTGACTAGGGTCAAAAATCTTGAACTGTTAGATTAATAGTTTATATAAGAAACTTTAAAATGTTCCTAATCCTAATATTAATAAATGGAATGGTAATTAAAAGTAAATAAATGAATAAATAAACTTGATAATAGGTTAAAAGCTCGGTAATCATATAAGTAATAAATAAATGAAATATATACAGGATGTTCTATTAGTATTGAATTAAAGAAATGATCCTAAGTAATTTAAATATATACAATTAATGCAGCTATACCCCATTTTAGCACCGACTTTATACTTTAAAAATTGACTTAATTAATTATTTACGAAAGGTAAACTCGAGGCAGCGGTGTAGGTACATTAAAACAATTGGAGATCTGTACAGAACATCAGTTTTAGGAGCAGGATATTAAAGCTTATTAGGAGCATGCGATAGATAAGTGGGAACGTAAAATTCAATGGGTGATATTAAGGATGGACAATCGACGTTATTATTTAATAGATTGAATAGAAAAGTAATACTGGAGGTTGATCTTCTTGTCTCTAAAGAAGTAATGTTAAATTTAAGTAATAATTCATTATTATGACAGCCTCTTGGTGAATAGAGGCCATCAATTTTATAGGATAAGAACTTTAAAGATTTACGTTGGATCAATTCTAAATTAGTTTTGTGTACTTTGTAAGTAGATCAGATTAGTGAACAATATTGCATCTTACTAGGGAAAAGTATAAGGCTTTTAGCGTTGTAATATTGGAGAACATTCTACAATTTCTAAATATGAATCCAATAGAGATATTGGCAGCTGTGACGATTGAATTAATGTGTCCCACAAAACTAAGTTTCTTGTCGAGAAGCACACCGAGGTCTTTGATAAAGGAGCAGTGAGCTAAGTGTGTAGAACTGAGGGTATACGAAAACACAATACAGTTTTTCTTCTTTGTATAGGAAACTGTTTTGCATTTAGCTATATTTAGTAATAATTGATTTATTCTACAACATCGTGAAATAATGCCTAAATTTTGTTGTAAGAGGTTACAGTCAGAAGTGGCAGAAATGGGAGTGTAAATTTTTAAATCATCAGCGAAAAATAATTTATTGCATATCAGTTGATTAGCCAAATCATTAATGCTAGTATACGCTATTGTCAAGAAGTTAACGGCCAACAATTTGAACTTGTGTCTTAATTTACTCTTCTCCAACACAAGCATGAGCAAAAATAAATTTTTTTGTTTATTACCTTTATTTCGATTTTTATTTAGAATTTAGTTATGTATGCCCTATTTGTGATAGATTGTCATATGCAGAAAAAAATCACATTCCAAAGATACCTAAAATGACCTACATTATCATTTAAAAAAATACATGCAGCGGCACTATTCGTAAACTACTGCCACAAAATATTCGAAAATAAAATCAAACAAAAATTGGCACATCAAATTTATTCCGCCGCCGCGTCGTAACATATCGCATCTTAAATCGAACGAGTTTTGACTTTTGATGCAATACGTCTGACAAACCTGGTATACAAGTGAAGAAGTAAACACAATGTAATTTAAAGACCAATAGTAAACGACTAAAAATTCTTGTTTGAAACTAATTCATCTAAATTGATGGATTTAAACGATTAAGGCCAAGTATCACGAGTCGTTTCTCGTCAGTGTAAACGATGCGATTGTAAATTGGATGAAAATATTTGAAACAATCTTTAAGCTTTATCAACAGAAATATACAGAACTTTTTTAGCCCAAAATATGTTTTAATTTTTCCCTTTGACGTTGCCCTTCAAAACAGCACAAATGATGAAATATTGCCGTTTAAGAGTATAAGTACGTATATTTGTAAATTAGAAAAAATGCAATTTTACCTTTTAAGTAATAAGTTAAAACTTCTTACCGATGAATTAGTTAATCTATTTCAAGAACTTGGAACATGAGTTATATGACTAGCTAAGGGGACGAGGTAGTTTCATTGTTGATGAAAAATGTGCTTTTAGATCAATTTTGTGTGACCGTAATTTATTCAATAGCGTATGAGTTAAAAATGAAGAACGACTCAGACTTTTTCAAAATGCAGTTCGATGTCGCATAGTTTATAAATACTTACCTATTTTAATTTAATAACCTTACCTGTAGTTATTATAAAATGTACCTAAAATTGGGTTTACTAATGAAACATTTTCGTATATTAAAATACATTAACATGTACCTACAAGCAACATGAATCTTATACAAATTCACTTTATCAAATACAATACTAATTACTTAGATTTTCTAAAATGTTTACATAACAGTAAATTAGGGTTTTAAAACAACAACGCAAATAATTGTAAGAATAGACACAATTCTATTATTTGAAATAAATCAAGTTCATTTTGGTGTAAGTTTATAATCACACTTAAACTTATGGACACGAATAGCTTCTCTTATACAGGGTTTTTTTAAATAACCGTCACCACGAAAATTATGGATACTTTGATCTGTAGGGCAAAACTTTCTTATATTTTTTTCAAAATATTAACAATTACAGTATTGAGTCCAATTGTGGGGCGTGCCGTGCCGAATTATTATATGTTTGTTTTTAAAAATATTTATTCCAGAAGATAAAGTTAAAAGCATTATTTTACCTGACATACTTTAGAATAGAGTTTCTACGAATGCATAATTTTGCCAAGCAACATAAATAAATACAAAATGTATTTTCCAGTTGCTTTTTTACAATGGCAGTTATTAGGGAATAATATTGTTACTGGTCCACGTAAAAAGAATTTGATGTTTTGTTTTAGAATATCTCCATTGAACAAGTTACAGATTTTAAAAGAAAATGAATTATATGAATACCATGTTTTTAACAATAAGAAATAACCAACATTTTAAAAAATGAATATTAAAGTGTAACGGCCTAATTAAATCGTTTTAAATTATTTTAAAGAAAGTAAACAAGACCAAAAGGGTTTTATAGGTCAAATTACTACAACCATGTCTTAAATAAATAATATGGGTTTTGTAAGTAGTATTAAATTAAAGTAGTATACGTTTTTAATTTAGTTCCGTTTATTTAGTAGACATGATTGTGTGTAGAGTAAATTACACCATTTAAATTTTCAATACCTAAAAATCGTTTTTAAAAGGGGTAAAAAAATTTTCCTATATATATATATATATATATATATATATATATATATATATATA